>JAODAL010015237.1:0-84612 GCA_025379985.1 Phyllomedusa bahiana
CTGCTCCCGCTACTCAGGCCCCAGCAGTCGTTCGCGGGCGTTTTGAAAGAGGCAACAGTATGCGCCCAACCACCCAAAGGTGCGCGTGACCGTGCCCCTGCCCAAGTTGTTGGTATTGCAGTCCCCCCCTTTTCCCAAATGGTGGACTTGCACCTTTCGGAACTAATGGCTTGTGCCGACCGGATGGAGAGTTCCAAGCTGTAATTTCTTTTCCAAAAAGGCGTAAAGCACTTCTAAATATGTAGAACAGAAGGTGGGTCGTCTTGGCTTATCGGTTTGTTAAAGGTGCACGGCACCGGCGTTGGGCTGTAACTAGGGTCAGGCCATTTAATGTCCTTTAGGCCCATGGGGAATGTGTTTCCCATCCGGCACACCAAAAACGGGACAGGAGACGCCGCTTTTCTCCCGTTGTAAAAACTGCTGCACCTGGCCAATGTCCGCCTCCTCTTTCCCCACCCCCCACCCCCCATCTCAGCCTCCACGTATGCTCCATCTACCAAATGTGTGGGGCACAGCGGTGTCAGCATTCCCCCCCTGGGCTTCCCCGGCACGAATTTCACGGGGGGAACTGCCCCCGGGCGTATGCAGAAAGAAATCGATGTGGGTTTCTCCGCCCCCAACTGAAATCTGAACCATGGTGACGGACAATGGGGGGAAACATGGTGTCCGCGCTGCACCGGGAGGGATGGTCCAGGCCCCCTGCATGGCGCACGTTTTAAAATTGGGTTGGAAAAGGTTTCCCTAAGTTTTCCCACCGATTTTCAAAAACATTCTAAAAATGGCCGGGAAAAATGTGCTGCACTTTATCCTTGTAAAAACCCAGGAACACCCTCCTCGAGTTGCAGCAGCAGAACGGCCCCCCCCAACACACTTGATATGCGATGTTTCCACCCTGTGGAATTCCACCCTGCACATGTTGGCCCGACTGTTGAACAAAAAAAAGGCCCATTAACGATTTTTTGGACCCCGGCAGACAGAAGTACTCCCCTGTGTAATTTTGTGTCACCCGTGGAGCTATGCGTACCCCCTGCCGTTTGTTGAGGCCATTCGAAGGGACGTTATTTGTCAGTCGCCAGGACTGGGATGAATAAGTCATTCCATGCTTCTGTCCTGGAAAAGATGCTGAAAAATTGTCTGGGCAGGGGCTTGAGATGTGGCGAATACATTTTCGTGGCACATGAGCCGGTGGGGATGAAATGGAGGAGGAGGGGACATTGGAGAGAAGCATTGTTTTAAAAATTTTTAATACAAAAAAACAAACCCCCCCCCCCCCCTTGGGGGGGGTGGTGGAGATAGGAAAACGAGGGAGATGACCCCCCAAACACCGTGGCAGATACATGGAAATGGAGGCAGGGTCCCCTCGGAGTCACTTGAGCAAATGGCCCCCCCCCCCCCCCCCCGCATCTTATTTGCCTGGTAGTGACAGCCGAAAAGTCAGCATCCGGCGAGGGGGTGATTTGGTTCCACCTATTGGACCCCACTTACGGAAAAGGGAAAACCTTTTTCCCAGCTATTGGAGGGGAAAACAACTCAAATACTATAGGGCAATCCTCTGTAATCAGTTGGCCCCTGCCCATGTGCGGCATGTCCTCCTCTGACAGGCGACCCGGGGGGTTCCCAGCGCTCACGTATACTGCCCCGGCTGCTGGGGGGAAAGGGGGGGGGTAGGAGCGTACCGCTCCATCAGTAGTAACCTAAATCTGGAGTCACTGTGAGCAGCTTCCTTCACCGCCTAGTGAGGAGGGCAGTCGCCCGCGCAGCGCAGGACCTGGGGCAGTCCCTAAAAAAAAAAAAAAGGTTGTGGCCCATTGGACAGCACTTGCCACTCTTGAAGATTGTGGACTATGAGCAGCCAAAAAATGGATGTGTGGCCGCAAACTTGCCGGTTTGCAGTGGGGAAATGTCCTTTCCCCCCGTAGTGTGGATCAAGGCGGGGGTTTATTGGGCGGGGGCCATGTTTCCCAAGGAGAACCCGCTTGTCCACGGGAAATGTGGAACGACCTGACTTTGTCAAGATGAATCAGCGTGGATCGGCCAGGATTTCCACACACCAATGGCCTTAGGTGTCGGTCTGGGTTAAACTACTGCACTCTAGCCACTATTTGATGCCGCCACCGACTGATGCCACACATTCTGCTGACAGTTTCTCAATTTTAACTGTAAGAGGACATTTTGAAGAACACAAAGATAGTATTAGGGAATTGAATGTACAGGGGACACAAGGGATGGAAATATGTAGATTAGAGTCAAATATAATGAGTATGGTGTTATCATTTAGAGATACAGGCAGGCTTTTTCTCATTAAAAGAGTTACGAACTGAGAGTGAAGATATTAAATAGATAAAAGTGATATCACCTTAGACTATAGTAACCCTTTATTTCTTATCCCATTAATCCAGAGCTGGTACTATGGACGCCTTCCAGATGACAATGGAGAGAGATTTACGTAATTAGAGAAGAAAAATGATATAGACATGATAACATCAGTAAACAGGAGCGTGTGGCCATAAAAGAACTAAGAACAACAAAATCTTGTCATAAGGTAAGGCGGACAAGGGGGGGGGGGAGGGTACTAAACAAGCGATAATGGGATGACCAAATTGTATAAAAATCCATGTTGGAATTTTGGATGCATACAAATAAATATAGGAAATTAAGACAAAATCCAAAGATAAGTATACAAAAAATTCTGAAAAAAATGTATAGATGAGGGGAGTTAAGGTTTAGGTGCCTTAATGACAAACAGAGGAAATTTCTTAGATTATGAGAATGCCCAAATACCTATACTTTATGGAGTGCCAAAAACTCCTTAAAGAACATTTCCCCTCCAAATATGCGTCCAATAGTCTCTGCAATAACAGTTTGTTGGAAAGGTTGAGCAACTTTGTTGACTAAATATTTGAAACCATTGGTATGTACTGGTCCAGGATACTTAAAAGATAGTACTACAGTTTTACAGGCATTTCAAAATTTAGTGGTCAAAAAATTACACATGGTTTGGATCGATGTAGTGGTTTTATACTCCATATTCCCAGGACCTCATTATTGACCGCCATTAGAATACCATCTTTAATAAATTTAGTCAATTGGGGAAGGACTTAAATTTTTTACTTTTGGAATGTGTAGAATTTTTAGTAAGAAACATTTTTTTTTAGATTTGATTGATACTTATACATCCAATTGATGGGGGTCCCAATGGGTGCGACATCATCGCCATCCATAGCTAATTTATACATGGCATGGTGGGAACACCATGTCATGTTTAGTGATGATAACCCCTTTTCTCACTGTGTGCTTTGGAATGGGCGCTACATCGATGACTCTTGCCTTGTTTGGGGTCCACGATGTGGGTTCCATACCGAGTTTGTGCAGTTATGTCAATACTAATTCTTGTATTTGAAATTCACCTATCATTATCACAAAACTAGGATTCATTTTTGGATATCATGCTAGAAGGTTGAATTGAAAAAATCAAAAGTAGTGTCTACACTGTACCGTATGCCCATAAGAAAATGGATATCCAACCTAAGGCTGCGGATAGCTGCCTTCTCCACAATACCTTGAACTCTATACCGTTAGGGTGAGCTAATAAGAGCGAAAAGAGCTTGCACAGTACACATGGGACTTTCAAAAAGAACAAACAATTGTTGAGTAAGATTAACCGAAAGAGGATATAATGAAAACACAAATAAAAAGACTATAAAAAATTGAAAATAAAAACACAGAGGAGATCTTTTGTATTCCAAATAAAAAGAAAAAATAAGACACTATAGAGAAACAAATAGTTTTCTCATACTCCTATACAATACCATTTTGAAGACATTAACAGGATGTTTTATAAAACTTGAATATCTTACGGGCAGATGAACAATAGCAAATATTATAGGATAAGGGAGTGAAGATGTATACCGAAAAGAAATAGAACCATAGGTAATGAAATAAATTAATGATTTTTAGCAGTAAAAATCAAATAAAAATGTGATTATTCAGAAGGTTCTTTCCTTGCGGAGGCAGGAGGTGTAATAGTATGCCAATACACAACAGAATTTCTAAATTAAAAGAAATTATTATTATCAAAAAGATTACCAAAAAAGGAATTCATTAATTGTGATACAGTCATGTATGTGTATGGCATAATTGTAAATCCTGTGATGTTCTATATGTGGGTAGTAGCATAAGAAAGCTCAACAGTATAGCGGTGATATACATGATATCATAAAAAGGGTCAATTATCCTAGGGCGGTCAAAACATTTTTTAGAAATTTTCCCATTTTTTGGGGGAGGGATTATACATAAGCTTTGCATTTGTGGGTATAGGAAAAGTGGAACGGCGTGTGTGAAGTTGTGAGACGAGGAGGGGATTGGACCAAGAAGGTGCGTTTGAGAGAAGCTTTTTGGATTCGTGAATTACAGACAAGAGTGACCTGTAGGTATGAAACTCCTCCGCTAATGTATCTTCTTATATATACCAATAGTTGGTGCAGAAGGGATAGCATTTATAAGTATATATTATATTTAGTTAAGAGATTAAACTTATGTGTGTTTCGATAGGTCAATATATGTTTTAAATTACCTGTGTTTTTAAAGATAATTAAATATTAGGGGGAAATGATGTCACACATGATGAAAGTAGTAACCTCCCTATTTAAAGTAAAGAGAAAAACAAATGTATTTGAGCCGTGATCAAGGGTAAATTTTGGTACCCCTGAAACGCGTCGTGTTATTGTCGTCTATTTATCTTTGTGTGTTTTGTCATACAACTAAATTCAAGTTCCTAAGCACGCATGGATCTATCGTTGCATTCGTTTGCATTGCTTTCTATGAATTGCTTAGCCCAAGGACTGAGGGCGAGGATACCGTGCTGTATTGGATATTAAACAAAGCGGAGGGCTGCCAGGTGATTAAAAGATCTGCAATCAAGGTGAGCCGGATTCCTATGTTTTCTTTTTGTTGACAGTTTCTCCACTTCTTGCCTACCACATCTTTTCCTGGGAATGGTATTGCCACCCAACCTCAACACTCTGTCATTGTGCCACTCTGCAGGAACCTCATGGCTGGTGTGCTGTCTGTTGTGTGTTGTCCGTGACAATCCACACTGGTTGTGGTTTGTGCCACTTGTCTGCCCTGTCATGCTGCTGCTGTGGCTGTCTGCCATGTGCCGTCCACACTGTGGTCATTGTGCCATGCCATGACCTCATGCTGCTGCCGCCGTGACCTCCGCTCTCAGTCATTGTGCCACGCTCTGTGGCTTCCTCCTGTTTTTGCACATTCACAGAAATGTTCATTGTGCCACTCTCTGAATTCATGCTGCTGCTGTGACTCCGCATGCCGTGCCCTCGCACACTGTGTCATTGTGCCCACTGCCTGATTACTCATGCTGATGCCACGTGACCTCCGCTCTCAGTCATTGTGGCATTCTGTGGCTTCCTCCTGTTTTTGCCACCTCCAGAATGTCATTGTGCCCACTGCCTGATCTCACTGCTGTGCTGTCGTGGCCTCCACACTGTGTGATGTGCCACTCGTGGCCTAATACTGTTTTGCCACCTCCCAGATTGAATGGTCTTATTGTGCACTGCCTGATCTCATGCTGCTGCTGTCGTGACTCCACACTGTATTCATTGTTGCCATCTGTGGCCTTAATACTGTTTGGCCGCCTCCGTAGAATGTCATTGTGCGCACTGCCTGATATCATACTGCTGTCCGTCCGTGTCCTTCTACACTGTGTGTTTGTGCCACGTCTGTGGCCTAATACTGTTTTGCCGCCTCCAGTAAATGTCATTTTTGTGCCACTGCCTGACCTCATACTGCATGCCGCCGCGACCTCAACACTGTGTGATCGTGCACTCTGTGGCCTAATAATGTTTTGCCGCCTCCAGAATGTATTGTGCCACTGCTGATCTCATACTGACTGCCCACCTTGACCTCCACACTGTGTGATTGTGCCGACTCTGTGGCCTAATACTGTTTTGCGCCTAATATGAATGTCGTTTGTGCCATGCCTGATCTCGTGATAGTTTGCTTCTCCGTGACCTCGACACTGTTTGAGTTGTTGCCACTCTGTGGCTAATCTGTTTTGCCGAACCTCCAGATATGTCGCTCATTTGCCAACGCTGCCGGACCTTCATACTGCTGCCGCCGTGACCTCCACTCTGTGTGATTGTGCCTCTCTGTGGCCCTCAATACTGTTTTTTGCCACCTCAGAATGTCATTGTGGGCCACTGCCTGTCTCATGCTGCTGCGTCGTGATCTCCACACTGGTGTGATTGTGCCACTCTGTTTGGCCTTAATACTGTGTTGGGCCACCTCCGCAGAATGTACATTGTGCCACTGCACTTATCTCATACTGTGCTGCTGTGACCTCCACACGGTGTGATTGTGCCACTCTGTGGCTGAATACAGTTTTGCCGCTCCAGAATGTCATTGTGCCAACAGCCTGGATTCATACTGCTGCCGCCGTGACCTCTCCACACCCGTGTGATTGTGCCACTCTAGTGGCCTACATACTGTTTTGCCGCTCCAGAATGTTCATTGTGCCACTGCCTGAACTCATACTGCAGTGCCGTGACCTCGACACTGTGTGATTGTGCCTACTCTGTGGGCATAATTACGGTTTTGCGCCGCCTCCAGTATGTCATTGTGCCACTGCTGACTCATACTGCTGCCGCCGTGACTACCAGACACTGTTTGATGTGCAACTCTTTGTGGCCTGTATACTGTTTTGCCACCTCACAGGAATGTCATTGGTGGCCACTGCTGATCTATGTGATGCTGTCGTGACCTCACCACACGGTGTGATTGTTCCCTACGTGTGTGCCTTTAGTATACGTGTTTTGCCACCTTCGCAGAATGTCATGTTGCAGTACTGCGCCTGATCTCAGTTCGGGCCTGTTGCTGTGACCTCCACACTGTGGTGATTGTGCCACTCTGTGGTAACTTCTGTTTTGCCGCCTCCAGAATGTCATTGCTGCCACTGCCCTTACCTCATTACTTGCGTTGCCGCCGTGACCGTACCCACATCTGTGTGTTTGTGCCACTCTAGTGCCTAATACAGTTTTTGCCGCCTCAAGAATGTCATTGTGCCACTGCCTGATCTCATATGCTTGCTGTCGTGACCTCCACACGTGTTGATTGTGCCACTCTGTGGCCTAATACTGTTTTGCCGCCTCCAGAATGTCATTGTGCCATGCCTGATCTCCATACTGCTTGCCGCGCCGTGACCGTCCAAACACTGTGTGATTGTGCCACTCTGTGGCCTAATGACTGTTTTGCCGCCTCCAGAATGTCATTGTGCCACTGACTGGTCTCATTCTGCTGCCGCCGATGACTCCACATGTGTGATTGTGGCACTCTGTGGCTAATTATGTTTTGCCGCCTCCAGAATGTCATTTTGCCACAGCCTGATCTCAACTGCTGCCGCGTGACCGTCCCACTGTGTTGATATGTGCATACTGATGGTCTAATCGTTTTGCCGCGCCCAGAATTTTCATTGTGCCATGCCTGACCTCATTACTGCATGCCGCCGTGACCTCCACTCAGTAATTGTGCCACTCTGTGGGCCTAATTACTGTTTTTGCCACCTCCAGAATGTCATTGTGCCACTGCCTGTTGTATCGCATGCTGCTGCTGTTCGTGACCTCCAACTGTGTGATTGTGCCACTCTGTGGCTCCTAATACTGTTTTGCCACCTCCAGAATGTTCAATTGTAGCCACTCGCTGACCTCATATCTGCTCTGCCGCCGTGACTCCAACACTGTTTGATTGTGCCCACTCTGTTGTCTAATTACTGTTTTGCCGCCTCACAGAATGTCATTTGTGCACTGCCTGACGCCTCCATACTGCTGCCGCCGTGACCTCCACTACTCAGTCTATTGTGCCACTCTGTGGCTTCCTCGTGTTTGTCCACCTGCCAGAATGTTCTTTGTGCACTGCTTGACTCATGCTGCTGTGGCTGCCGCCGTCACCTCACACTCCTGTCCACTAATGTGCCAATGAGCCCTCTAGCTTGTTTTTATCCAGCTCTTCGCTGGCATGGGAACTTTATCAGGCTACATTCCCACTTCAGTCTTTTGGTCAGTGTTTTGCCCTCTTAAGTGGCCCAGGGGGTATTTTTGTAGTGAAGCGTTCTAAGAGCGGCGCAGAGTCATCATGCGTGTCATTACTTAAAACACAACATTGTATGAAGACCAAAACCAAGCTCTCTCTAATTATTTAAGCATGGCACTAACGTTCTACAGCACCCCTGCAGGCTCTGTGCAGCCTGGAAATAGGCTGCTTTTTTAAGCGATTCTTGCGAAATAATTCGGACGAATTTAGTTTTTGTCGGAAAATTCGGCGAAGTGACCGAATCGAATTTTTGAGAAATTCGCCCATCTCTAATCATAGGCTTATTTGAGTAGGGTTTTTTTTCCTTTGGTAACTTTCATTGCTATTTTGTAGGCATTTTGTTACATTTGTATTTACATGTTTATGTAACATTTGCTGATCCTTTTATTTTGCATTTGTACAGCCACAAGTGGAAGGCCCTAAATACAAAAATATTAAGAATATCCCAATGATAAATTGCCAAACAATAAAAACTGTTCTTAGTATGACACTATGAAATACTTTAGGGCTTCTTTTAAATGTTGCATGTTGTTTCACTTAATAAGTGTATGTACTATGTACGATATGACATGCAGATTCATGGCAGCCGTCAGTCACTGGGGTGAGAAGATGAGGGACGGATCACCTTATGGATACAGAGTCTACTTATAGCTATTAGTTTTTTCTATTCTTTATCTGGTCTGAATAGGCTTATAGAACAATATTATTTTTAAAGGATTTTTGTAACAATTGTTTTGTTTAATTGTTGGACAGATCTGTACATTTAGGGCAACATGTATGAATGGGGCTGCGCCAGATATCTGTCGTCTTTTCAGCCTGATATCAGGGGCAGCCCCATTCATACATTTTTTAATCTCCCGCACACCACTCCCGGGTGCATTACATAGCGCCTGCGGTGCTTTAGAACCATTTGAAGCTATAGATTTATAGCTTCAATACGGAATTTCTAGGCGCATTATTTCTGGAAAAGGTAGAGCACTTTCATAGAATGCGCCTGATTTATGACCCAATGTAGAGCGGGTTCATTAATCAGGTTCAATCTATGCCCTTATTATGCGCATGTAATTTGGCGTTCACACGCCAAATTTCATGCATGTCGCCCTTGCTGTCTATAAATAAAGTAGCATGTTTATCTGATAGATCTGTTTTAAAGAGGTTGCTTAACACAATAAGAAAAACTTTAATAAAAGAAGTTTGTGGTATAAAATAATAAAAAAAATTACTCACTTTTATAATCTACCACTCATCTGGCAGTGGTGATAATTCTGGTCTTTTACATATGTTCCGAATGTATTGCTGCAACTAATCAGTGACCTCAGGAGTCACATACTGTTCTACTGGCACCACTGTGATGGAAAAAGAGATGAAAATAGTACATGACTTTTGCAGCCAATGTGGTGGCCATAGTTGTCATGTGTTGATATCACCTTTCCCATCACCGAGCAATGATGCCAGAAGAACAGTATGTAACTGCTAGGGCCAATGATTGGCTGCAGCAGTCATGTGCCAACCATTTATAAATCAAAGATTGGAGTGACTGACAGAGCTCCTCCCTGGTTTGGCAGGGGAGTATGTTACTCTTTGTTGTTTTATATATTAGATGCTCTTTTTATATAATTATATATATATATATATATATATATATATATATATATATTTATTATATATATTATACCATACATACTTTCCCCCACACAATTTTATATCATCACATAAAAAATACAAAAGGAAGGATTTTGAAATCTAAACCATGAGGCTAAAAGAAATCTGGGTTTTCTGTCTAAAACTTACATTATGATTGAGTGAAGACAAGCAGATGGCAAAAATATTAAACAAAAAGCAAAACAACCCATCCCAAGAAAGCTTGCAAAATAACAATAATGAAAAGGAGAACAGATATTGGTCCCAAAAATGTATAAATGACATCTTGGTCTCATGTGACAGTGAATGCTGGGAGATAATAAATATGTTCTTTTCATCTGCGATTATAAAGGAACAGACTGATATGGGAATGTTTTATAACATCACTAATGACAACCGTCTTACTGATGCTGATGAGAACATTGGTCCAAAAGAGATAATGAGAATAAAGCAGCTACACCAGATGGCTTACTTCATCATCTGATGAGAACTTAACCCTGTAATGCAAACCATTAGTCTTTATAATAGGAGCCTTGGTGCATACAGGTATGTTAACAATACATTAGAACCACTATTAGGATTAGGTTTATAAAATCAGTTTAACATGTTCATGCAGTTTTCTGCTTTGATAAATTCTATTTTACCATGTGGTAGAGAATGTAGACATATGCTTAAAGTGAACACCTACCTATAAAAAACCAGGGTAGCTGATACAAAAGCTGCAATGGATCCAGCAACTCATGGCATCCATTTTCACTCACAGATAAGGTGCAGTTATCGATTGCCATGATGAGACATGGAAAAATCATGTGACCCCATTCTATACTTTGCCGTAGAATACAATGTTTGAAAATGCTGTGTGCACTATCACTTTGCTACTTCAGCTAATTCAAATTATTACTATGCTGTGTCATCATTGTACTATGTCATATTTTTGTTGTCACGGACGCTCCTGCGACCACTGTCCCGGGTCGCAGGCGTGCCCGTGCCCCTGCTCCCAGCGGAGCCCCGTCCCGCACGTCGGGTTCGGGGTCTGCTCGTCCCCGGTCCCTGCCGGCGTCCATCTTACCGGCCGCGCTCCTCTCAGCCGGGTCCTCAGCCTCCGGCACTGAGGGCAGTGCATGGTTTAATTGGCTCATTCCCGGGCACTGCTCCTATTTGGTCCAGCCTCTTCCTCCCGGCCCCTTTCGCCGGGGGTCCTTGGTGTATTTTCCCAGGGGTTGAAAGTGTTCCAGAGCTTTCCCTGTCTTGCCTTACCGTGTACCGACCTCTGCTTAATTTACCGTCTACGAACCTTGCCCCCTTCCCTGACCTCCTGCTTGTCTACTTCGAACGAACCAGAGCCGCATGTCCTGCCCCTCCTGCCTGTCCACGACCACGAGCCTGCCTGCCGTTACTTTTACCTGCACCCTTGGCCCCCACGCAGGAAAGCCCCGCCAGTGGTAGTGCCCTGGTGGATACCCGCCGCAGCAGGACCATCCGCTTTGCGGGGGGGCTCTGGTGGAATACCGGGTCCCACTTAGATTCCCTCCCTGGTCTTACACCATCGCTGTTAGTGGTCCAGTGGATTTCCCCCTCCAGACGTAACATTTGTGCATTATTCCAGTGATTTAATATTGTGGTGTGCATTATCCCTATATTGTGACAATGTTTGTATAACGCTAACTCTGTTATGTGACTAAGTAAATTATCTATGCGCTGTGACATCCATGTGTGCATTGTTCTTATACCATACCATCACTGTGAGCATTTTTTATGTAGTGGGATAATATTGTGTGCATTATCTCTGCTCTCAAAATAATCATAGGCTTTTCAGGTTCTGGCCTTAACACTAAAGTGGTTATGGAGAAGTGACCCCTCTTTTCAGTTTTATTATGGTTCCAAATATTTACTCGATTTAATTTCAATACAGTTCTAAAAAATTAATAAAATGTAAGCTTTCTAGAGACATCACTGGAGGGAGCTTAAGAGCTTACTGCATACAAATAAATGACTGGGCTCACTGGGATAAGCATACAGTAAGTTCCTAAGCTATATGTTTCATTTAACCTCTTACCAACATATGAAATACAGGTACGTCATGTTGTCAATAAGGAGCTGGGGTGTGGGCTCACACACTGAGCCGGTTCCATATGCCAAGGGCGCCAGCTATTAATGACAGCTTACAGCACATTATCAGCTCAGATCTTGTGTTCCCCTTGGGCGTTTGGGGGGTATCGCGGCTGGGGCATCCTAGTGAATGAGGAATTACGCTCCGATCCTTCTTCCCTGAAACGAGATTGCGGGGTGCAGCCAATTATGGCAGCCAAAAGCCTAATAAAGGCTTCTATGGTGGTTATGCTGCTACTCCTATTAATTCCTATATAAATCTATATGTTCAAAGAACCAAAATGATCAATAACACCAACATATTACTTGTGAGGTAAGAAAATTATCAATAAATACTACATTACACCACCAAAATAAATACACAAAAAGCATAACAAGTAGATAAAAATATTCAATTTTTATTTCAACAATCAAATAAAAACAATTAATGAAATATTTTGTAAAAAGTTGGGATCAATGATAATGTGCCATAGTTAGGCATAGAACAGAATTTTTATTTTTTATAATCAAAAAATGTGATCAATCATGGATGCACATTTATGTGAAATAAAAGATTATATATATATATATAAAAAATAAATAAGTACATATATACATTTTCCTCAATATAAACATAAAGTAAAAATGCAATTGAGTGCAGTTGTAATATAAAGCTGTCAGTAAACAATACAGGTCCACAAACAGTGTCTCAGTGCAAAGTAATGCATTGTCACATTGAATAAATGTGCATCCATGATTGATCACATTTTTTTATATGTAATGGAACTAGTATGCACTCCCCATAGTGGCTACATTATGCATTGCTTTCCCACCCTTTTCTAAAAAAATATTTTATTGTTTTTATATGATTTTTTGTTTTTATATGATTGTTATAATACAAATTATTTTTTTTTTATCTATTTAGGATTTATTGTATGTTTTTGGTGGTGTAATGTAGGATTTATTCCTATTACTTGCTGCAATAGAAAGGAAGTAATAGGGACTCCATCTTCACCCTTCAGCATTTTCTATTTAATACAGAAGAGTGTAAAAGCAATTGTGCCCCCTAGCGGTCAAGTAATCTCCAAATACAAGTGTAAAAAAATAAAAATAAAAAGTCTAAATATACAAAAACTAATAGGGTATAAAAAGTTAAAAACACCCCCTTTTTGCCATCTTACAAATAAAAAGTTACGCTCAAAAGCTGCATCTGTAAATATCCTATCTATTAAAATATAACATCATTTATCTCACAAAGTAACCAGCATAGAAGAAAGAAAAATCCTAAAATCCAAAATTGTGTTTCTGTATTTTGGCCATTTCACGTCCCCAAAAATTGGAGTAAAAAGTTATTGAAAAGTCCCATGTACCCTGAAATGGTACCAATAAAAAATATATTTCAGCCCACAAAAATCTCAGGTTCATAGTTGAAAAAAATATATATATATTAATTTAAAAAATAGAGAATGTTTTTTATTTTTAAAACATAAAAACTAGTGATTAGCAAGCACTAAAAAATTCGAGTTCAGGCCGAACCCTAAATTTTGAGAAATTCGGGCTGAATGCTGAACCCCATTACAGTCAATGGGAGATGATGTTCAGGTTAATTTTTATACTAACACAGGTGCTGAGAAGCTGCAATTACCTTCAAAATTACCTTCCATAAGAGTAAACTGGATACAAGGTACAACTTAGTGAAGACAATTTGGCTGTAAGAGTTACAGGAAAAAATTCACAGGCTAAAATAATTAATTCCTTTCAATGGCCAACTGAAAAGATGAGGATAGCGTAGCTATAGCAGGTACAGCGGTAGCAGCTGCTACGTGGCCCTTTTGACACATAAAAAGATATAGGGTATTGGAAATGGCACATGATAACTGGCAGAAGCCCCCTATCACTTTTTTCACCAGGGCCCATGAACATGTCATATGTGTGGTGGCAGCAAGAACATCCCAATGGGGAACATGGAGGTTGAGCTGGCAGGACCGTAGTTATAGGGGGAGCAGTGGTAGCCAGGGCTGCCGTCAGTCATCTATTAACCGTTTCAGAGCCCCATGCAGCTAAATTAAATGGGACCCCCACCCATTACTAGTACCTATTTTTAACATATCACTGGGCGCCTTTTTTATTAGGGCACCTGACAGGAGTACTGCCCCATTGGCACCCCTGGCACTACTTTTACAGTAGTCTGACTCAGAAGAAAATTTGCACGAAGAAATGAGTATTTGGAGTAAGATTTATTTCAATAGGACTTTTACTATTGGTGTCTTTTACAGTGGCCTGACCTGAAAACCATCAAAAATGACCTTTTGGACAATCAGAATAAAATTTGCAAGAAAAAATGAGTATTTGAAATAAGATTTTTTTCAATAAGACATTTACTAACAGTGTCAATCACAGTGGCCTGACCCCAAAACCAGCAACCTTTTTTGACACCCAATCAAATTTTAAAGACGAAATTAGAATTTGAAATAACATTTCTTCCAAGGACATTTGCTAACGGTGTCTTTTTGAGTAGCTGGACCCCATATACTACAAAAATGAGCTTTTGGGCACTCAGACTGAAGATGGGAAAGATGGAGCCAGCAATATAAAAATCCCTAGCTATTGCTGTCTATGATTTAATAAGCTTGCTGTACCTTCTCCCCTAAACTAATCTAACTAGCAGCTACCGTCAGGGGTGCCAATAGCGCAGTACTCTTGACAGGGGCCCTAATCAAAAAGGTGCCCATAAACATGTAAAAAAAACAAGAACTATTAATGGTTGGGGCCCCATTTGATTTGGCTGTATGGGGCCCAGAAACGCTGGCTGGAGCTTCAGTTCCACCCAGGGGCCCTTCTCCTTGGCTTCCTTTTTCTTCCTCTCGTTTTCCTTGACGTGCTGCTCTTGGAGTTGTGAATGTGCTCCACATGGATGTTGATTCTTTTGGCAAGGATTTTAACTGTGATCTGCTTGTTCACAATTATAGCCACAGCATGTTGTGTAGCATTGTAGATCCTGCCAGTCTTGCAATGATAGCATTTATGTGGCATGCCTTTTTGTATGGCGCCCATACCCTTAATGTACACAATGTTGCCCTTCTTTTAAATGTGCATGTACAGTATATTGACAAAGGCACAACTCCATGTTTACGGCAGGGTCTGGAGAACATATACCAGGTTCCATGCCTTTTGCCTCTTGTGTTCGTCATTTTTGCACCTTAAAGATGGCAAGTCCAGCGGAAAGAAAGGGACCAGTTTCCTTCTCCTCCTCTGATGGCATCAGCGATTGGATGTCAGAGCAGACAAAATCATCCTCTTTGGCCTCTTGATCTTTTGAAATGCCTTCTGACCCCAACCGCATTGTGTCATCAAGGAGCTCTTGAGAATATAGATTATCTAGTGCAGTCTGTTTATTGGGTGACATTTGGCCTGTGTTTGCTTCAGTTTGGACTGATGATGATGATCCCGATATTTGTTGCCATGACTGAGAGGAAGAGGAGTTAAAAACATTGGATGCAGGGTGTGTTAACCACTGAAGAACAGATTGTCGCCGCTCTTCAGACATGAGACACACAGGGAACAGACCAATCAGTGACAGGCCTGAGGGTCCTGCGACTGACCATGTGCTCGCTTGTGTGTTGTCCGGAGCACTGGAAGGACTGCCTTGTCTCGTACCTCTAGCTCCACGTCCTACACCCCTCCTTGCTTGCTTACTACCTCTAGTTCACTCCATGTTAAAAAATATAAATATTAAAAAGGTCAAGATTTGTTCACAGTCTCTTATTGAAGAACTGTACTGCAAAGACAGCACATCACAAGTGTTCTTAAATCCCTATAATTTCCAACTGGCAACTGGATCAGAATAGATTTTTTCTATGATATCTGTGAAGGGGCTTTGAAGACGTGACGCAAGACGCACATCAAAGTGTTCTTAAATGCCTACTTTGCATTGACAATAAGTAGAAATGATTTTTTTTCTATGTAATATCTGTGAAATGGGGTCTTATGGAACAGAACTTAACAGAACTTTTGTGGAATCCCAAAAATTTGCAGCAGGAAAATAGTATTGCAAATAGATTTCTTTCTACTGAATATCTGTTAACGCTGTCTTATGGAAGAACCCTGTCAGCAACACTGCAGCACTTACTGTACATTTCTTTCTATGGCAGATTTGCTGATGGTGTTTTCTGCAGTAGCTGGACCCTCAAACCAGGAGAAATTAACTTTTGGGCACTCTGAATAAAGATGGGAAAAATGCAACCAGCTATACACTGTATAAAAGCTATACAAAGCTCTCTAACTCCCTAACTATTGATGTGTATGATTCCCCTAAGCTAGTTGTACCCCCACCCTCCCACAGTGTGTTCACTACATAGAGTAAGGTCGAAATGGCGTTCAACAGGAAATACAGTGACATACACATATGACGGTCATGTGATTTTAGCAGCCAAATACATCCCTACACCCTCAGTGGTAATGTTTTTGACCCCCCTCTGTGCTCTGAACTGATTGACTGGCCACCAAAACTAAAGGTACTAGCTGAAAGTGAAAGTAAAAATGGTGCCAAACGTATGTCCCGAACCCGAATTTTACCAAACTTGAGGAAAAAAATTTGGTTTGGCTTGGGCTTGGAAAATACGTAAAATTCACCTCGAACTAACCTTTTTCCGAATGGTTCGCTCAACGCTAATAACAACAACTCACATTTGATATCACTAAAATTGTACTGACCTGCAAAATACATATAACATGATATAACATATCATTTGTACTGACTGAACAATGAACTCCATAAAAACAAAACCCCCACAAAAAAAGGCATAATTACTTTTTTATTCACATTCCACTTCACTTTTTTTCCCAGCACATTATATGGTAGGTCAATTACACCATTAAAAAGTACACTTTGTGGAAAAATAAAAAAAGTTATGGCTCTCGGATGTTCGGTAAGAAAAAACTGACGCAATGAAAAAAAATAAAAAGGTAAACCTCAGGTGTGTTTACAATATAACAATACCCTTGTTTGTAGTGCATGGCAAGGTACCCATATGGCCTTTTGGAGATTATTACAAGTACATTTAGAAACAATGGCAGTTCCCTTGCATTTCGTGTTATGTTTTTTTCTTTATGTTATTTTCCTTTCTACTCTTAATCCTTTCTTCCTTTTCTTGCTATGAAGATGTGGGACCACCAACCCACAAATGTAACACCCTTGAGAATAGGACACAAGTCCTTCAGATTGCTAGCAGTGGACATACCTCTTAGGTCTTCATAAAATCATATTTTATGACCCTCTTGCCAGTATCCATCAGACTACTATACACCACGACAGAGACATAGGAATCCATAGGGAAAACATAGTCTATGTTTGCTCTGTTGCTGAATTGTATACAACTTATTTGTCCGACACAAGAATATATGCTTAAATAGTTACATAGTATGGTTGAAAAAACATATGTCCATCAAATTCAACAAAGGGTGGGGAAAGATGTTGATGAACGGGGAGGAGGAAAAATATTTTAGCTTTTTTTCCCCTACTGATGCAGACTTCCGACCCCAAAAAGCAAGAACCAGTCTGCCCTAAAGGAATGTTTAATTCCTGCTCCCAAACCTGCCATCAGATTGCATCCACAAGTTTTATATGGCTACATAAGTATTAACAATTTTTTGGTAATAAGTAGTTATCTAAGCCTTTCTGAAATCCTCACATGTTCCTGCTATGACCAGCTCCTCAGACAGGCTATTCCACGGATTTATAGGGGGACATGTATGAACGGGGCTGCGCCAGAAGTCTGGCGTATTTTCAGCCCAACATCAGGCGCAGCCCCGTTCGCATTAGTGTAATGCCTCCCGTACACCCGTATCAGGCGCATTACAGAGCGCAAACTGTACTTTGTAATGCGACTGATTGCGGGGGGCATGCAGGAGGCGGGGCGCACTAGAACCGTACGACGCTATAGATTTATAACTTCGCTACGGCAATTCTAGGCGCATTATTTCAAAGTGGTTTACCTGAGTCAGAAATGTCGTCTTAGCGCTAGAATGTGCCTGATTTATGACCTGCTGTAGATCTAGTTCATAAATCAGGTGCATTCTAGGCTATTTTAATGCGCATTTTAAACGTCAAATTTCATACATGCCACCCATAGTTCTCAGTTAAAGAAGGATTTTCTCTTCTGGACATTTAATTCTTTTTTTCTTCAGATGAAGGGAATGTTTTTTTCTTTTGAAGGGGTTTTACAGGAAATAACTTTTCCCAATACTTTTTGTAGGGGTCATTTATATATTTTCAATAAATGAATCATGTCTCCCCATAACCATCGTTTCATTCTTTGATCCTCTACCATGCTTTTCTGTCTGGCACATAGAGCATATATGATCATGAAATAAAGCAAATGTAATCTAAAAAAAGACTATTTGCCCTGCTGTTTCTGATGGCTCTGCCACAGTATACATCAGAATAGTTTTTATGGTATCCTGATGGAGCCACAAAATGAATGTAGGCCTTCATTTCAAACTCTGTGGTGCTACGGAAGATAGCCAAGTACAGCGGTCAGGTACATCCTGAAATCAGATAGAGTTTAAACGGAGAAGCAGTGTGCATACTTAATTGCCACTGTATTCAAACCGGGGTACTCTGGACCCCCAATCTCATGATCTGTAGGGGTCTCAACAGTTACACCCCAAATGATCAGGCACTTATTACCTATCTTGGGGCAGAAATGATAAGTTGCCGTTATTGGAAAACCCCTATAAATATTCCTGGTACACAAAACCTTAAATAGTTCATAGTGGCAATCTTTTCCCTTACAGGAACTAAAATCTGTGATTGACAGAGGAAGCATTCCCTAGAGCAATTCTAAGATTGTGAAAGCCCTAATTGGGTCAACCCACATGCAAGATGCTTGAAGATTTTTTTCCCAACTAAACCATGACAAATACTTTTAATTGATGGTTTTTAAAAGGTTTTTCCAAAGTTGTGTCTGCCTCCTCAGTCTTAAGATCCCATGCTGTAGACTCCACACTGATCATACATTTATGTGGTAGCATTCAGCACTGGGAAGTAATATGTTATTATAGTTAGGTAGATCAAACTTTTTATGTGAAATTTTTTATTGTAAAATGTAAACAGAAGGTATTTATTTCACAGCTGTAAACTAAATCCAGGAAATATTATTCACGGTAAAAATTTATTTAAAATACAAATTAAAAACATTGATACATTTCAGTAATTTACAGTTTACTACTCCTCAATAAGGCCAAACTCTAAAGGCTGATTTCACATGGAGCTAGTGTGTCCTTTGGCCTAATACTCTGCAGCAAAACCCCACTCATTTTACCACAAATTGCACTTTTTTGGTTTTGTGGTCCTATTTTTGGGCACATGGTTTTTAAATGACACATTTAATAACCAAAACATTTCACAATATAACATATGTATTTTCAGCACATGGTATTTACCCGCACATCACACTACTGGTACATTTGAACCTAGCCTATGTATTGCAATATTGATGATGGAAAATACATAGAAATGAAATATAAATAATTTCAACTAAATGAAGGCATTTACTTAACAGAACATAGAGAAATCCAGCATTTAGAACTTCAAGTCATATTTACTGTATGTTGATAATTTCTTACAGGAAATTGCGCAGTGGCACAGAACAGTAGCGCATTCATAGTTGGTGAATAAATACATTGGAAATCCTTATATATATTATGAAAACTGGCCCTTTACAAGAAGGTTTCGTTTTACACTAGAGTAAATTCTGATGGCTGATTCACAGGGTGATAAAGGAATGCCCTATATTTTTACTATAGTCTAAAACATATTCACAAGGGATCACCAAGGGTGATCTACAGTACTTATTAAAGCTGCCCATGAACATTAAGGAGCTGTCCATTCAGCCAACAGCTAATTTTCTCTAGTCAAGGAATACTTGGATGGACAGGGCATCAAACAGGCTAAATAGGTTACCCAGGATTAGAGAAAAAGGGAATGGTTTTATTTTTTTTTAAAAAATAGCACCACACCAGTCAGGAGACTGTCATGCATTGCAGTCCAGTCTAATTCACTTAAAAGAGGATAAACTACAATACCAGGCAATGTCTATGGGGAAGTTTTTCTTCTATTCTGGACAACCCTGTTAAAGTCAAATTTGTGCATTCCTTCTTTTGCCTGGAATTAGCATGGGGTCTAGTGTGTCTGGCTGTCTAAAGAGGTAGGAGCAGGTTCTCTACCACCACATCACCCCCCTTTACATGTCGGCAGTAGATCATTTAATCATTAGTACTTTACATTTTATTAACCTTTCTAAGAGGGGATAGTATATTTCCTGTCGGTCACTGATACTTTAATTATAAATGTCCTTTGTTGTATCCTATAAGCACTGATCTACTTGTGATCTATTTTCAATAATTCCTGAATGATATCAATAATTTTTTGAAAATGAAATGGAGAAGAGCTATTCTGTAAATCTAAGAATGTGTCACCTATCTGCACAGACCTGTAGCCAACAAGACAATTAGGTATTAAAGGGACTCGGTTTGATGCCCTAACTTCTCGGCACTCTTTTTTTTCTTTTTTAAGAAAAGTTGGTACTTAAAAGGGTTTGTCCAGCTTGAATAGAAATAAAATAGAAAACTGAACATGTCAAATAAAATATATAAAAATACTCACCTTCCTCTGTTCCTTCATTCATGCATTAGGTCATTAGGTCTCCCCTGTCTTCTGCTTATCTTCTTTCTGCTTCTGAACCGGATGCCACCGCTGCAGCTGCTGACTGGCTTCATTGGTCATGTACCACTTCCCTTACATCACCAGTAAGAAATGAAAAGCTCCAAATGGGGATGTAAGCAGCCGTGACATCCCATTCAGAAGTAAAGGAAAGGTTAACAGAAAACCTGGGAGAGCCAGAGTTGAAACAGAGGAAAAGAAATATAGGCTTTTTTTAATATTGTTTGGCACAGGCAGCTTGCGATTTTATTTTAATTTGAAACAGACAATCCCTTTACAGTGTAGTATTTTTTTTTTTTTTTTAGAGCACCATAAATTTCAGCACATTGAAGAAGCTAAGGGCTTCCGATACATAATATAAGACCAGGACAAATACAATTAAAACACTAAATAACAAATTGATAAGAAGAACAGTGGACTCTGCCCACGAGGGCTTACAATCTACATTGGAGAAGGGGGAGACAGAACATTAAGGGCAGACATGTTTATGGGGTGGAGTATTGGCATCAGGGTTATATAAAACATTGAATAACTATGATTGCACTGAATTTTTTTCTACTTATGCCAATTTGCAGCCTTCTTCATGATCCAGAGTTGTATAGACAAGTCTTCTGTATAAACAGAGATACTGCTGAAAAATATTCACCTATAGATTCCGATATACTCTTTGCATCCAAAATTTTTTCATTCTTAATTTACATGACCTGTAGTCAGTCGTTGCCTTTATTTGACCCACAGTGAATGCATTAAAGCGGCCAAAAAACTGCAACGACGGACATTAGGTCATGTAAATTAACACTGAAGTGTGTGTATATATTATATATATATATATTATATAAATATTTTATATATATATATATATATATATATATATATATATATATATATATATATATATAATATTTTTTTTTTTTTTTTTTTCCCCCTATGCAGGACCACAGTTTTTGTCACGATTTATGCAAAATCCTTGATAATTTCTGTGGTTTTTTTTTTACACCGTATGGGAAGACGCCGAAAAAACTAAAAGCGCTGGCGTATTATACAACATGTTGTACAATACGCCGGGGCCGAAAGACGATTAGGCTATGTTCACACGGCTTAATTGCGGGACGTAATTTCGCCCCGCAATTACGCCGTGTGGACGGGGGCGGGGCGGGAGCGGGGGAGTAAGCAGGGGGCCGGCACTTCGCCGGCCCATAGACTATCACTGCTAGCGGCGCGTATACGCCGCTAGAAAGTGACATGTCAATTATCTCCCCGCCCGGCGGCTTCGCCGGGCGGGGAGAGGAGACGTAATCCATAGTTCTCTATGAGAACTGTGAATTACCGTAATGAATGGGCCGTTTTCGGCCCGTAATTGGCGCACTTCGGCGCGTAATTACGGACCGAAATACGGCCCATTTTAAGCCGTGTGAACATGGCCTTAGAGAAAAGACGACCTGGTAATTTTTTCTATTGTAAGCTATGGGGCTGCAAGAATGATCGTATTATATGTGCTTTTAAAATCCTTAAAGTGCCAAAAATACTATCGTAATGCTATGCAGTGTAGACATAGCCTTAGGCCATGTTCACACGGCTTAAAATGGGCCGTATTTCGGTCTGTAATTACGCGCCGGAGTGTGCAAATTACGGGCTGAAAACGGCCCAGTCATTACGGTAATCCACAGTTCTCATAGAGAACTATGGATTACGTCTCCTCTCCCTGCTCGGCGAATACGCCGAGGGGGGAGATAAGTGACTTGTCCCCCGCTCACTCCACCGCTCCCGGCCCCGGCCACACGGCGTAATTGCGGGGCGCAATTACGTCCCGCAGTTAAGCCGTGTGAACCTAGCCTTACTGTGAGAGAAGGAATAAGCAGAATCTTTTGGGGGAAGGTGATAAGAAAGTGCAATTCTCAGCATAATGGAAATATACTGTATACAGAAGAGCAGCTTGTCAGCCATATTTTAAAAAATGCAAACTTTTAATCATCTTCAGAACTATAGATTTTCTGAAAGAATTAATATCCATATCAATTCCCCCTTAAGTTTGCATTTTTAAATAAGAAAATTTGACCCCCGAAGGAAACACCTAAGAGACTAACGGTTCTATCCCATAGACTTGTCCCCTATAAAGGAAGCTGGTCTTCATACCAACTGCTAGCCAATACGGCTGGTAACACAACGCTGCAGCTCCTGTCCCCCTTCTGGTTCTCGTCTCTATTCTGGGGTCTCTACATTGTGTTATTTGGTATGTAAGTACAACACACAATTTTTTTTAATCATTTTTGCACACACACCCCTTTTCTGCTAAGATCATATATAATGCCATTTTACTCCGAAAAGCCATAGACGTGGTCGGGCCCAGTTGATCAATTATACCTTTTACCAACAGAAATGGAACAGTCATAAGTTTAGGCTAAGCAGAAGTGCAGGCAAGGCAGTCAGACCTGTTTTACGTCACAGCAGTATATTTCACCTATTTTAACCATTTACTATTCTCAGTGTATCTAGTTTCAAATGTTAGTTTATCGGTTAAGTCTAATTCTACTTGAACACTAAGCTCTGCGGTTTGGATTGTGGAACTGAAAGCAGCAGAGAGGACATTTTTCAGCCGTTGTAAATTCAGCTTCAATTTGGTATCTAATATATCTTATATCTAAACCAATTAAAAAAAAATTTGGATGCAAAGAGTATGTTGGAGTCTATAGGTGAATATTTTTCAGCAGTATCTATGTTTATATTGGACTTTAGTACAGGTGGGGACCTGTGTGCTGCTGTTTGACACCTGTGGATCTAGAAGGTGCAGCTGTTTTGAAATTAGAGAGGTCTGCTGGTCATTGTTGGAAAAAGTCAACAAGCTTATCTTACACATCCTTGGCAGTTTGGTGACTAACACAAGGCTCTGTAGTTAAAGGCTTTTCCAGTTTTATTTTTCTTAATAAATTAAGGAAAATGCTGCTGGAATAAAATAAATGTAAAAAAAAAAAAAATCACCATTTGCCCTCTTCTTCTGTTTACTTCCTGCTCCCTATTGGTCATATTGTCACCGCTGCAGCAACTGATTGGCTGCAGTTGTCATGAGCCTTTTTCTGACATCACAGTTTGGGTGGTGATGTAAGGATATGGCATGTGATGTGACCGGCAGGAGTTGGAAGTAAATAAAAGACCTGAAGAGATGACTGACAGCTGCATCTCTGGAACGGAGTTGAGAACAAAGGTAAGTATGAGTTTAATTACAGCATAATTTTAAATTTATTTTTAAAAAAAAAGAGGACGAGACAACCTCTTTAGACTACTTTTTCCAGCATTATCACTGCAGATAGGAAATATTGGGAGATTTCAGCTCTAAAGCCTCTATTTAGCTTTAAGCCTCTATTAGAGGCTGTAACTCAGAATCAGTAAAAAAAAAAACAGTTATAAAATGCCATTAGAAGTTTACTTAACATTTTATGTAGATTAATTCCATATGTAAATAGTGTCCAAAAGTGAACATTCTCGTTATGATCAGGAAAGTATCTCACAAAGTGCCATCAGCCAAGCTGAAAAGGTTAATATAACCTTCCAATAAATCTTCTAAAGAAGATATTTAAGAAAACATAATAAATTTAGCTTTGTTCAGACCTCAGTTCACCTTATATAAAAATGTCCCATGGGAAAGTACCATTTTCCACAGTTGTGGATTCCATTTATTTATTTGACTTTGTTTTCATTATTTGAGGAAGAACAATGTGAGAACTATAGATAAGGTATATTATTACATAAAATCAATGATGTACATCAGTATGTCCATTACTGTCTTCTCAAAGTGCCTCTGAAGAGATGATCTTTCCATTATCCTGTGAAGAGTCAGGTTTGCTTGGTGGAGGTTTATATATAAAATGTGCAATAAAAAGGAAAATAATTGTGAGGACTTTACTTGCTGCACCTAAACGGAAAGAAATCAAATAAATCGGTATTTTTGAATTGTCTTCATAAAGGTCACATAAAAGAAAGATGACTAGAACTATCTGTGTGGTGCTATAATGAATGGTCTGATCATTTATTTCTAGAATTTAATAGAGTCTAGGAAATTCATCACTATGCATCAAAATAAGTAGACCATGGAAAAAAGAGAAAAAAAAAACTACTTATAAAATGACAATTTTTTTCACCTCAGCCACATTTTATTCATAGAGAAATCAGTGCAGAAGGGTGACATGTTCATATGAAGAGCCCCCTATTGATAATGTTTAACCCCTTAACGACCGCCCGCCTACTTTTGATGTCGGGCGGTGCAATTCATCAGGGACATCGTAAACCTCCACTCCCTAGTGATTAACCCTTTGATTGCCATGGTTCATGACCGCAGCGTAATCAAAGGGCTTTCCCTTGCTTTGTCGGGTGATCGGGACTCCCGGTGGCCCGACAAAGCCCACGAAATGGCTGCACATTCATTTTGTAGAAAGAAATAAAATAAATAAAAATAAATATTAATAAAAAATAATTGTGCATACATTACACACACACACAAAAAAGCCTACACATTAGGTATCTACATGACCATAATAACCTGTAAAATTAATTTAACAAGTTATGAAGTGTGAAATGTTAATGGTGTAAAAAAAAAATTAAAAAAAAATTTAAAAAAATCTGCAATAATTTATGTGAACGTATTTTATTCGGGACAAGTTATACTTTTTGGGGGAATAGTTTGAGGCCTCATAAAACTGCGTGATTGAAAAAATAAAAAAGTGCTGCTCATTAAGTACTTTTCAGGCATTTGGCTCAAAGGGGTTAAGTATGCAGGCTAGTAAACCAAGAAGTATTAGTAATCTATGGAGTGAGGACAACCTATATTTTCTATTCATTTGAACAATACAGGAATATATTTCAAGTATTTATTTTATAGCACCAGCACATTATGTGGCATTTTAAAAGGATTGTCTTTACTCAAAGTCCCTATTGGACCCAAAGACAGAATAAAAAAATATACCTATCAGTAATTTTTGAAGTGTTGCAGGAAGTTGCAGGAAGAGAGAGAGACCCACACAAAAATGGGGAGAACATACAGATGTAGGACACTTAAAGGGTTAATCTTACCACATTGATTAGCTTTAACCTTGTAGGCAGGATAAATAAAAAATACTATCAAATACATTGCTGTTCTTATTTTGCTTTGTTAATGAGGAGAGTTATAGAGGAGATTTTATCTACTATTTGTGTACACAAGTTTCTTTAGGTTACTGGTCATCTATCTGCTTTTTTTGCTCCAGCTGCCCTGCCTGACAATGGTGAAGTCACCCCCTTTTGTATCTTACCAGTAAAACAGAAGCTTGTTTTTCTGTGTTACTGATAAACTTTAAACCTTCAGAGCTATGTAGCCTTGT
This sequence comes from Phyllomedusa bahiana, assembly GCA_025379985.1. Classification (NCBI taxonomy): domain Eukaryota; kingdom Metazoa; phylum Chordata; class Amphibia; order Anura; family Hylidae; genus Phyllomedusa; species Phyllomedusa bahiana. Next base: position 25,903 of record JAODAL010015237.1, read on the forward strand.
GCACTGCAGTTTACAAGCCTCCAATAGTCATATTACTGTAAAAGAATAGCTAGGAATAGTAGAGCTGATATGCCAATCATTAATTTAGACCCACTCATAGACTAACTGGGAAGTGTGAGACTGAAGCTGGTTGTGGCTCTGTAAAATAGCATGGTGAGAACACCCTTTTAATGTGTTACATACCATTATGCAGCACGTGATGTTTAAAATCATAATTTAAAGCTTGCTGCATCATGATAGGTAATGCATTAAATATCAAGTTAAAGTTTGCTGTATCTGTACAAACTTCATGCAGATTTTTACCCTGATCAGATTTGAAACCAAGACCCTAGAGCAGCATGGCAACAGTGGTAACCACTGAACAACCATTCTGTCCACTAGATAGTATCTGACATCAGGACAAATCTTCCAGTACAGTTACTTTACATTACACTGCTCACTCAAATTCCAGGACCACCATTGCTAGAGCGTAGAGGGTTAGCAATGAGGGATTTTGGTAGGCCAGAATGAGAAGATGTATTCTCAGGGCCATCTTAAAACTATGAAAGTTGTGAGTGTTCCTGATCGCCTGCAGTAGCTTGTTCCAGAGAACTGGTGCAACACATGTGAAATCTTTGAGACGGGCATGGGAGGTTCAGATGATTGAGGAATGTAATCTGATATCAACAGCAGAGCAGAGAGACTGGGTACGGTGTAGATGTAGAGGGGTGCAGCACTGTGGAGAGCTTTATGAGTAAAAGCAATTAGTTTATGTTATATCCTGTATTGAATGGGCAACCAGTGCAGTGACTGACACAGGGTAGAGGCATCAGTATAGCGGCTGGAGAGAAAGATCAGCCTAGCTGCTGTATTCAGGACAGATTGGAGAGCGGAGAATTTTCACAGAGGGAGACCGATAAGCTGGGAGTTGCAGTAGTCAAGACGGGAAAGTATAGGGCGACAATGAGCGTTAGAGTTGTTTCCACAGTAAGAAAAGGAAGGATTCTGGAGATGTTCTTGAGGTTCAGGTGACAGGAGCAGGCAAGGGATAGGACATACGAGGTGAAGGACAGATCAGAATCTATTATAACCTCATGACAGCGGGCCTGTTGCCTAGGAGTTATAGTGGTGCCACACGCTGAGACAGAAATAGCAGGGCAGGAGTGATGTCACGGGAAGAGGTGTATAATAGAGTTTAATCAGCGTAGAGATGGTTCTGAAAACCAAAACTGCTGATGGTTTGTCCAATAGGGGCTGTGTAGATTGAAAAGAGGAGAGGACCTAGAACCAATCCCTTAGGAACCCCAACAGCAAGAGGAAAAGGAGAAGTAGAACATGCAAATGAGACACCGAAGGAGTGGTCAGAGAGGTAGGATGAGAACCAAGAGAGATCGGTGTCCTGAAGACCAATGGCACTAAGCATGCTGAGTAGAAGATGGTGATCAACAGTGTCAAATGCTGCAGAAAGATCCAGAAGAAGCAACAACGAGTAGTTACCCTGAGATTTAGAAGTGAGGAGGTCATTAGAGACTTAGCTAGAGTAGTTTCTGTGGAATGTAAAGTGCGGAAACCTGATTGTAGAGGGTCAAGAAGAGAGTTAGCAGAGAGATAGTTTATTAGGCGAGAGTAGACCAAGCGTTCCAGGAGTTTAGAGATGAAGGGAAAGTTAGAGATAGGTCCAATGTGGGATTTTTTAGTAAAGGGGTTATAGCTGCATGTTTAAATGAAGATGTAAATATCCTAGTGGAGAGAGAGAGAGGTTTAATATTGTAGTTAGATGAGAGAGAAGAGCTAGGGAAATGGACTGGACAAGGTGGGAGGGAATGGGGTCGCTAGAGCAGGTAGTGGGGCGAGCAGACAAGAGAAGCCTGGATGCTGTCAATTTTGTCTTTGAAGTGAGTGGCCAGGTCTTCAGCAAAGAGGTCAGTGACTGGGGCATGTGCTTTAGGCCTGAGGAAGAAGTGGAAAGTGTCAAACAGTTGTTTTGGGTTGTTGTGTAATGTTGAGATGAGAGAGGTGAAATATTATTGTTTGGTGCAGTGTAGGGCAGTGTGATAAGTCCTGAGCATGAATCTGTAGTGTAGAAAGTCTGCAGGTAGCTTTTTCCACAGACGCTCAACACACCTGGAACATCGCTGCAGAAAGCGAGTCTGGGGCATGTGCCAAGGCTGCCGGCATCTGACGGAGGAGATTGGGGACAGTGAGGACTGTATGGTGTCTATCAGTTCCTGAGTGTTAATGGAGCGGATATTTCTGAAAGGGTGATGGGCAGGTGTGTCCAGAGAAGGCAGAGACTTAGTGATAGTGAAGTGTAAAACCTAGCCAGACAAAAAAAAAAAAAAAACATTAAGTTAGATTTCTTGCGTATTTCCTTTAAGTGAAAACATATTAATAATATACTTACTGATACCAATCAGTTTGTAAGATATGCCGGTATTATTGTATGTCCAGCATGCTCCCTGTGTCCCACAGTCATTCACGTTCCATAAAATACAACTGCTATCTATCACAGCTCCAAATACTATTGGTCCTGGAATGGAGCCTCGAAACATCCAAAGTACAAGCATATTAGTATAGGAATTAATATTGTCAACTAAACAAAAAAATTCCATATTAAAAGGTGTTTTAAATAATACTGAATGTGCCAATAACACAATATGGAAAAAAGGAGTGCAGCAATTTCACATTGAGCTAATTTGTATACACCATTTTATGTTTCAGGTTATACAAGTATCGACCTCTCAACTTGGAAATGAGATCTTACATGAAGAAAGTCTTAGGTGGGGTAACTTTAAGTTCATGGGTTCTGATGCAAAATCTGTAACAGAAACTCCAACTATCCAATGTTTTTCTATAAGGAGAGAGCTATCAGTTAAGCTGAAGGGGCAGAGAGAAGCCTCACATTGGACTCATCTCCCCACACCTGGCCCAACTTCACTGGGTGTTTACCTTGGAACACTGCAGCATTTCGAGGTAAAACACATAGGGTTAGGATCGGATAGCCTGCAGCTATTTCATGCTGTACTTTGTTCAGGCGGCGGGACGCACTAGAACCATAATGAAGCTCCATATTTCTAGGCGCATTACAGCTGGAACAGGTAAACCACTTTCAAAGTGGTATACCTGAGCCAGAAATGTCGCCCTAGCGCTAGAATGCACCTGATTTATGATCCGCTGTAGAGCGGGTTCATAAATCAGATGCATTCTATGCCTTTATTATGCGCACGAAATTTGGCATTCACACACCAGACTTCATGCATGTCACCCATAATGTCTTTTAGGGGTAATACCATGTGTCTGCTATATTAATTATTTATCTATATATGTTTAGGATACTCTCTGGTGCTCATTATTAACACTTTTTTCCTTCACATCATTTATGGAGCTTGATTAAATTGCATTATCTGTCTTGCACTTTATATTTATATTGTTAATTTTTGTACTTTAGTACTTGAAAATGAGTTGGTATTCTATATATCCTATAACTTACTGGTACTTCTAATGAATTGATGTAGGGCTTCCACCTAGCTGCTGCTTTTTTCTCTCTCACTTTTTAATGCTAATAATGTCATGCATCTTTTCAAATAAAGAACTATTCATATTTTATTATACTTTGATTTATGTTTTTTTGCAGTGCATTGATGTTTGTTGGATTACATTATGATTTAATTTCAATGCTACCCTGAATCAATTGTGTTGAGTATCTTGATCCTTAATTTTGTAGGTGCAGTATTTATTTTGGTCCAAAACAGCAAACATTTTACTTTTTTAAACATTTTTAAGCATGTATGCAGAGGGCTTATTTAAGGTGCTCCCACCAAACACGACAGGTGCTGACGGTTAGTTACAGCCAGCACCTGACTTCATCAGCTGGGACTGGAAATAACACTGATCCCCAGCCATTCAACTATGTAGATGCCATGGTCAATGTGAATGCAGCAGCTACAAAAGTCATACAGAAGAAGATACCCCATTCCACTTCCTGATCACTGCTCTGCCCCCACACAATGTGACTGCAGGGTGCCAACCAGTTGTCTTGGCAGCTGGTGGCCAAATAAGGCAAAGACTAATAGAAGAGTTGTAAATGAACGCTATTCTGCAATATATTAGTACTGCAGAATAATGTAAAAGCAATTGCGATCCCTAGTAGTTAAGTGACCTAAGGGGACTGAAAATAAGTTGGAATAGCTTTAAAAATATAAAAAATATTAAAACTCCCAAACACCCCCTTTTTCTTATTTTAGAAATAAAAAAGCAAAACGATAAAATAAAAAATTAAACGTAACACAGTTTAAACAATAATTACCCCATGAGTAAGGATTAAGAGGGGAGTCTAAAGACATAGTTAGTTTCAGATTTATTGCAGACACAGATCAGCTATTTGCATATAAATATAATAGCTTATTTGGTTATAAATTATATTTACCTAATAACCGAATAAATGACCACTGCACACCAAGAGCAAATGACCTCTGCTTGTCTGGTACACACCTGAAAGAAAGAATTTTTATTGCCCAAAACAGTGAACTCTCCATATTGAATAAAATATGGCTGAATATTGCAAAAAAACAAAAAACAAACAACAATTCTAACACATTAAGAAAACTAGGCCTCACCTGTAAAAAGTGACACCCTAACAACACACTTTTTTTTTATACTTCTAAAACACAAAGCATATAGCGCTGCTCACAGTACATGACGCTATACATTGGGTAAAGCTCGTCTGAACATATCCTAAGAGGGGAACAATTTTATAGGGATACTATGGCTGGCTATCTTATGAAGTCAAAGTATCTGGCTCTATAATAGGAAGCCAATGGATGGCACTGTAAAGGAGACATACCTGGTGGCACTGGGGCTGGTACTAGTATAGGGACACTATGGCAGGTTGTAATAGAGATGCTGTGCCTGGTTTTGTAATAGAGTTATTATGATTATCTCAATAATTAGGTACTGTGGCTGTCTCTGTAATGTGGACAATAAAGATGATACTATAATGGGGACACTATAGCTGTCTAATGTGGACACTGATGTCTGTTGTAGTGTGTCTGGTTCTTTAATGGGGATTCTATTGCAGACTCTATAATAGGGCAAGTGGTATCTCTGTAATGGGGACAATGTAGCTGGTACGGTAATGGAGATACTGTGGCTTTGGTCTTAAGTCTTCACTGTAGATTATAAGGCTTTACGGACAGTTCCTCTATACTTCTATCAGTTGTTAGTCATTTAGTGTTGCCATTGTACTTTGTTTGGTACACACGCTTTTGAGATGCGTGTGTTGATCCTTCTGTCGGTCCCCAAATGGAACCAACAAGCAGCTAAAAAAAAAGAAGTGTGATTTACATTGCTTTTAACATGAGACACACATGTGATCGCCGATGCGTGCCTCACTGCGTCTTTCGGATACATTAATTTAAAGTAATTTTTTTTGAAATGAAGGTGTACTCTGGTCATCATAATAGGTAATAAATAAGGGAACACACAGTATTTACCTTAGGTTTGGAAAAAATTTGTTTCTTTTCCACATGACTAACTTTTGCGATGAACTGAACTATGTGGACTAACTACTATATAAGTTTTGAAATAGTTTTCTGACATGAACTCTGGGAGCTATGCAGTGAGATATATTGCGTTACAAGCCACATAAATCACCATTAAAACTTCAAACAGCATTTATGTAAATTAGACATATCCTAGCTAAGACTTGTCTAACCTAACTCTTACATAAGTTGCCAAGAATGCTGTAAATATTTCTAACATCTTTTGTTAGACCCAGGAAATCTCAAGTAATTTCTGCAGGCAGGCAATAAATACAAACATTGGTTTAAATGGCCAAGTTTCATGTGATTTCTAATAAATGACTAGAAGGATGCAATCACTATTAAGAAATAGTGAAACCTAGGCATCACCACTGGGTATAAAAGTAAAGGTAATAAAAGTAATAATGGGTAGCAGAGTGTATAGAGCAAAATAAAGAAGTAATAAAGGCATCTTTAAAAGGAGTGAAAGGTGTCTCTTTGTATTACAACAAAGCTGACTACCATATTACTAGAAGATATACGATAAGATCATTGATGGTGTACAGAAGGAGTTTCAAGGATGCAAATAATTCTAAGTCTTGCAAAAAGTGTTATTGCACATGTATGTTAAAATATGATGAAATGCACGTCATTCAATTACTGTAAAATGTAAGAAAATGTGAATCAAGTCCAGTCTCTACTAGGATGAGTGGATAAAATTTTTATTAACTGTAACTAACAACATACACTAACACACTTAATCCTTAAAGGGCCAGTAACCCAGTCCTGACATCCTCATTATTATTTTGTTGCAGCCTCAGCCAGGGTGTGGTTTGGTGCTTGATGGATTAAGCACTGGGTTAAGCAGTTGAGTCAATCATTGGCCGGGGCAGGATATTTAAACCTCTTCCTGTCAGCCTGGCCCTGCTGGTGATTACTTCTTGTGTCATAGCTGTTGCTTTTTGCTCTGCTGTGATGTTTCACTGGTTCTCTAGATTTTGGCCTGTCTTCCTGGTTACTCTCTTGCCTTATCACTCGGGACTGCGCATACTTCTGGTTCGACCCCGGGCCCATCCGACTATTCTCTATTTGTTGTCTGTTTGTGTCTGTTTCCAGTTTGTCTTCCATTTATTTTCTGTCTGTTCCCCCTCATCACCCGTTTACTAGGGTATATTTCAGGAAGAGGTTCGAGTGCGGGGTCGCCCTTTTCGGGGCGGGTGCTCTGCGTAGACAGAGCAAGCCAGGGACAGATTAGGGCGTCCCTTACAGAGGAACTATGTGTTATTAGGTGCTCTTATGCAACCAATTACTTTATTTCTTCAATTCATCTAGAATAGAAAGAACCAACTTTATAAACAGACTTTATTAAAAACGTCCTTCTACTTTGTGTATACAGCGCCTATGCAGACCTACATGTCTTCATATTTACATACTACAGACAAACCCTGTGTGTGTCATCCTTCTATTTACCCTTCCTTCCTTCTATGTATAGATGGAGAGTAAAGTGACTGTTGGATTCAAATACAAAGTGTTTGTAGTCTGTAACCAAAAAGACAATTATAAATGACCTTGAATGATAAGATAATCACTAGAGAAATTGATTAGATATGAAAAGACACATGGTAAAGCAAAGACAGATTAAATCAACAGTAAAAGGTAATAAACATGGAAGTTTGCAGAATAGAAAAACATTTAAGTATAGCGTTAATTGGTGTATTCTGAGCATTGTATGTCACTGTAGTCGAGTATACATATTTTCCATAGAAAGTAAATTTTTAAGGAATGTCTGGTTCACATCTGCAACAGAGTTATCATTCAAAGTTTCTGTTGCAGGTTTTTTTCAGAAATGACAGGAAAAAAATAGCGCACAACGGACACCACTTTGGAAAGCTGATAGTCAATGGGGTCCTAGGTGCCCCACTGGTGTCCATCATGAAACAGATCCAGTATCACGTCCATGACAGAGGCTCCAAATGACACATGCAATACAGATGTGAACCAGGACTATTGTAGCATCACCACAATGCTGAACTCCCCTGAAACTGAGAAGTTCCAGCAGGAGAAAGAGTCCTGTAATATGTGCCCCGATTATCTGTAGCCAGGAAAAGCCTCCCGGTGCTGCTCCTGCAACAGCGACATTACTACAATTCATAGGCCTCATAGAAAAATTAAGGTAAGCTCCTACCGCCTACTGACAGGAAAGTTAAAAAACAGCATAAGTAACGATTTGATAATAGTGCCATATCAGAGAACTCAAATAGTACTACCAAATAGCAGAAAGACTCCAACTTAGTATTGCCTACAAAAAGGTTTAATATTCTTCAACCTATATAGGCCTCTCAAAATCAGGAACCAATTGCAGTGCCCTCTACTATAGCTACACCTATGTCTGCAGACATCCTGCTGGCTATGGATCCATAAGAGATAATGCACTGGGCTACAGCTTTTGTTGGAGCTCTACAGTTAGTTCCAGGAGTAAAGAGCAGAGGTGTATATGCCTCTGGGGCTCAGAAAGGAGCAGGACCTTGATAATAAACTACACAGCAATTCCACAATTGTGCCAAGTCTTTCTCATTTTCATTCACAAGTATTGGTGAAACCAAAGCTACAACAAAACAAACTTCAACATCATTGTGTTCTCTAGGGTCGTATATCGTGTCCCTGTCTGGCTGGAATCATGACTTGGAACAGTGGCCATGTGTAGGGGAAACAGGTAACATATGGGCAATGTTTAGTAGCTGAAATCCACAGAATGGTCTAGAATTTCATGTACATTCTTTTCTATATAAAACTCTAAAGTTATGTCATAGACAGTTACTAACCTGAGAATGGCTATGGTTATTGGAGTGGCAATCATAAAGGTGGTTACAACAACGAAAAAGAAAAATACCATGAATAATATCAAATTAGTACACGACGTTTCACATTTTCCAGCTACAGCATCTGAAACATTTAAGCTGAATGGCCGCTGAATTGTTTTCTGGACTGTTTTCTCAACACATTCACAATTAGTATAAATCTGTAAAACAAAAAGATTATATCTGTTTGAACCAAAATAAAACAAGCTATAAGCTATACTTAAAGGGGGTACCACGATAAACTTGTCACCAATGCACTGAATATGTGATGATAAATATCTGATTGTTGGGGGTCCAGATGCTGGGATCCCCACTGACCATTTTAATGGAGTTCCCAACTATCTGTCCCTCCTCTCCGCACTCGCACAGCGAGGAAGGGTTTGAATGGAGCATGCACACTGCTGTTAATTCAAAGTCTATGGGGGACTCGGGAAAACACAAGTCCTCACTGCACAAAAGTGTCGAGGAAAGAAAAGATTTGGGGGACTCCATATTAGTGATTGTTGAGGGTTCCAGCAACAGAACCCACAATGATCATACATTTATCACCTATCACCTGGAAAGGCAATAAATGTCTTTCATAGCACAAAGCCTTTAATCAATGGTACATAGAGCCTAACATTAAATGGAATAAACTCAAGCATTTATTTTATGGATAATTTTTTTTTAAAAAAGCTATTTTACTGTTTTTTCATTCCTAGAACTTTATCCATATGGAAAAAAAAACGAAATCCTGCAGGTTAATACTGGCCGCCGAACCTTATAATAGGCTGACCGTTTCAGTTATGTAGAGATTAGTTCTCAGCAGTGTCCTCATTATTATCTCAAGTAGCCTGCAATGAAAAGTAACAGCTCTATAACAAAGCTGCAGATAGATGACACAATGTGATGTCAGAGATTGCCTTCACAATGATCTATAGAGCATGCCTAGACCTCATAGAAATCAATGAGCCATGTCCATTTTCCTATAAGTGGCTGCTGTAAAGGAGATCTTAAAACTGCTGTTTGCTAATAGCAGATCAGGAATAAATTAAAATAAACTAAAAAGAATAAAAAAAATCTGATATAAAACCACTTACTTAAAATTATATCTATCTATATATCTATCTATCTGTTGATACATTCCTTTAAGTGCCATTTTTTCAATCAAAAGACCATCTGTTTCAGACTGCTTCTGCCACCAGACTTTCTATTCCTGTGTGAGGCGTATGGAAACTGTATGTGTATTACAATAGCTAGTTCTGTAATAGAATCAATATCACTGCGGCTGGCAATGTTGTAAGGGTTCAGTGATCGGTTCCATAAGGGGTTCACTGTAGCTGACATTGTAATACAGTAGATACACTATGTCTGGGAAACTGTGGCTCCATTGATCAGCCTGTTTCACTGTACAGTGGAGAAGCATATTAAAACAAATATGTAGAGAAATATTTACCTGGAATTACAAAAAAACATTTTCATACCTACCTTAGAATTATCACTGGATAAAGCTTGAGAACTACACCCTGCATAACATGCTGAGAAATACTGTACTGCGTCAGCACCACAAACTGGGTCATAAAATGATCGAGCACATGAGCAGTTGCTGTTACATGGAGCCACCAAATCACCAATACGTCCAGTCCTATTGATACAAAAGGACACAGATATTTAATAAAAATACGAACCTTTACACCAATGTAATGCCAAACATCAAAGTGCCTTGGTCTATTCTGTGGCATTCAGTCTTTAAATGTCATTTACCACCAATTTTTGCATTAAGTTATAATATATTTCTGTGGGGAATTTAAATAAATAAAGTCTCCATTTTCTTGTTCTGAACTATTGTACAGGAAAAAAAAAATCAAAATGTTTAAAAAAAACTTGTGACACACCAACCACCCTTAGATACAGGAGGATCAGAGTGGGTTATATGAAGACATTAACCTTCCACAAAATATCTTTTTCTATTATTCTAATGAATTCTGTACAGAAACAAAGAAAAATAACATTTTGGTGACAAATCCTCTATTAAAAGGGTGTTCCAATATTTAAAGATGCTTGTTAGTCGTTTGTGGAGGATTAGAAAAAAAAAAAAAAAAAAAAAAAAAGAACTTTTTCCAACGCGGCCGACCCTGGTGTAACCACTGATAACATCACAATCAGCACTCACAGAACTCAGTGGTCACATGCCGTAAATCCAACAAGAGACTGCTATGAATAACTACATGGTAACGTGAAGAAGGAACGTGAAGTTCGTGACGTACACATTGTCGGCCAGGATCACCAGGACCAATGGCAGGGCCTGAACAAGCGGGTTTAATAGGTGAGTTTTTCTGGGTATTTTTTTTTTTTCCATTTTCTTTTATCTCATAGTAACTGACAAGCATTTTAAAATATCATACCCCTTTAAAATAGTGTTTTCTCAAAAATTGCAGTAAGCCAAAAAAATTAAAGGGGGCATGTATGAAAACGCTTTCTTTGTTGCCCATAGCAACCAATCAAAGGGGAGCTCTGATTGGTTGCTATGGGCAACAAAGACAAGACAGTTTTCATACATGTGGACCTAAAAGTCCATTTCTCTCTGGAATGTATCACATACTGTATTGGCAGCACTTTCCATTCACATACATTTAATATTTTTAAGTAGTAGAATGTTCATTTATGCACAAAACATATAGGGCGACATGTATGAAACTTGGCGTGTCAATATAATTTTTCATGTCTTTTTCCAGTGTATAATGCGCCTGAATATATTAAAGTGGGGAATGTGCACTCATAAACTGTGCCATAGGTTCGAGGCACCTAACATATGTATGGCGCGTCGCAGTACCTTGGCGCTTTAGTAATGCGCCTACATGTCTATAAATTAATGCCATAATTCGATAATGGCTGCTTAAACAGTTCATTGAATTGCTTTTCTGATTTAAATTGTATTATTTTAATACTAAAATTTTGTGAAGGTTTTTATATTTTTATAATTAAAATCTTGCAAAATATTTTTTTTATACTTTTACATAGTATGTTAATTTGTGTTCAATAAAATGTAGGTCAGTGGGTTAGCCTTTATTCGACATTCAGTAATAGCCGGCACACCACAGGTCTTGCTTGAGGAGACTTGTGGTGCAACATGCAAGATCACTACCATAGTTTCTATTCACAAACATGCTATTCTATTGCCTTTTATTTCTAGCCTGCTATGATGTGTTTGTGATCGCTGACTATGCTAACTCCATAAATACATGCTATGCTGTATTGGTTTAATTAATTTATATTATTTAATTTGAAATTCATTTTAGATTATATTAATTTGAAATTCATTTTATAGGAGATAAGTATATATTTTTGGATATTATATAATTTTTTAAGAATTTTATATTATACAATTTATAATTACGGTACATTTATATAATTTAATTTTATATAGTTTAATAATTTGCACAAATTACTTTTTATTATTTTATTGGTATAAAATTGGTATTATTTTATTGGTATAAGTTGAGAAATAAGGGACTTTTTTTGCAATAATGGCAAATTTAGTTCCATTAGGATTGCTTAGGCTCTCACAGACCACATTAAAATTGGTCTGGCTGTTCGAGCAGTTATGCGCTTAGTTTTGCCACCCCACATTAATAAACGTGTCTAATATTACGAATGTGGTGCGACACACTCCCTGAACGCCCCCATGTTTGCCGCATTACAAAGTGTCAAGTCTGGTGCACAGTGCGCCAAACATGCCCGAATGACGTGCCATACATAGGGAAAAAAGGTGGAATGTTGACTTTTGCCGTATTTCTCAGAACCATGAAAATGACCCATTCTTAGATGTCCTCCATAGTTTTAACAAATATCTGAAGAAAACAGATGCAGTAAACAGATTTGCCATTGCTTCCAGGCAATTTGATACAGGAAAACAAACTCACCCATTATAAGTCACAGAGACACCAGCAAATGGGTCATTCCCACATTTAGCAAATATAAACACCGTTGTTAAGGCCACTGATATAATTGATAATATAATGCAAAACCGCATGATATTTTTACAGTCAAACTTGAATTTTGAAACAATTAGGCCACCAATAATTTGTCCAATGGCTGCTGCTGGAATCAGTACACCACCTGAAATATTTAGAGAAGTACAGCACCTGTTATATAGGTAAGAGATTATATTAAAATGACTAAAAGCACAATTATGAAAGTCAAAAATGACTTATACAAAGGCACATTAATGTATTATGACTTTGAGCATTATTAGTAATGTTAGGGGTATGTTAGCCCTGTCTCAATACACTATTTTTCTAGAAATGTACTGTTGTGCTCAAAAGTTTAAAATACTTCGACATAATTTTTGCTTTCTTTTTTCATAGAATATGAATGATGACACAAAAACTTTTTTTCCACTCATGGTTAGTGGTTGGGTGAAGCCATTTATTGTCAAACTACTGCGTTTTCTCTTTTTAAATCTTAATGACAACCAAAAACATCCAAACGACCTGATCAAAAGTTCACATACCCTGGTGATTTTGGCCTGATAACATGCACAGAAGTTGACACAAATGGGTTTGAATGGCTACTAAAGGTAACATCCTCACCTCTGACCTGTTTGCTTGTAATCAGTGTATGTGTGCATAAAAGCTGAGCGAGTTTCTGGGATCCAGACAGACTCTTGCATCTTTAATGCAGCCAACGACATTTCTGGATTGTGTCACAGGGAAAGCAAAAGAATTGTCACCGGATCTACGGGTAAAGGTAGTTGAACTGTATAAAACAAGAAAGGGAGACAAAAAGATATCCATGGAATTGATAATGTCAGTCAGCAGTGTTCAAACTGTGATTAACAAATGGAAAATCAGGGGCTCTGTGAAAACCAAACCACGGTCAGGTAGACCCACAAAAGTTTCAGCCACAACTGCCAGGAAAATTGTTCGGGATGCAAAGAAAAACCCACAAATAACATCAGCTGAAATACAGGACTCTCTGAAAACTAGAGGTGTGGCTGTTTAAAGATGCACAATAAGGAGGCACTTAAAGAAAAATGGGCTGCATGGTCGAGTCACCAGAAGAAAGCCATTACTGTTCAAATGCCACAAAGTATCTCACCTACAATATGCCAAACAGCATAGACACAAGCCTCAAAACTTCTAGAACAAGGTAATTTGGAGTAATGAGACCAAAACTTTTTGGTCACAACCATAAACGTTACATTTGGAGAGGTGTCACGGCTTATAATGAAAGTAACACCATTCCTACTGTAAAGCATGGAGGTGGCTCGCTGATGCTTTGGGGATGCGTGAGCTACAAAGGCACAGGAAACTTTGTCAAAGTTGAAGGAAAGATGAATGCAGCACATTATCAGCAAATACTGGAGGCAAATTTGCACTCATCAGCTCGGAAGCTGCACATGGGACATACTTGGACGTTCCAACATGACAATGATCCAAAACACAAAGCCAAGTCGACCTGTCATTGGCTACAGAACAAAGTGAGGGTTCTGGAGTGGCCATCTCAGTCTCCTGACCTCAGTATCATTGAGCCATTCTGGGGAGATCTCAAGTGCAGTTCATGCAAGACAGCCCAGGAATTTACAGGAACTGGAGGCTTTTTGCCAAGAACAATGGGCAGCTTTACCATCTGAGAAAATAAAAGAGCCTCATCCACAACTACCACAAAAGACTTCAAGCTGTCATTGATGTTAGAGGGGTCAATACACGGTATTAAGGACTGGGGTTTGTAAACTTTTGATCATTGTCATTTGGATGTTTTTGGTTGTCATTATGATTTAAAAAGAGAAAACACAGCAGTTTGGCAATAAATGGCTTCACCCAACAACTAATCATGAGTGGAAAAAAAGTTTTTGTGTTATCATTCATACTCTCTGAAAAAAGGCCAAGAAAGCAAAAATTCTGCCGGGGTATGTAAACTTTTGAGCGCAACTGTATATATTGCTTTTGGCATAGATAAGCCATTTATATGTTTTATTTGCATTATTGTATTCCTCCCTTGTAGGGGAGGTTCTACTTTAAAGAGAACCTGTCACATAGTTTTTGCCCCCCTGGCTGAGGACAGAACAGGGTAGTGTTAGACATGCTGTTTCCAGTGCTGTGTCCCTTATTCTGTAAGGTGCTGTAGTTTTCATTTATTTAATGCTCAAATCTGCAGTTTTCAGCCAGAAGAGTCATTCGAAGAGTCCTTCAGAGTGTCAGTTTTTTTCAAACCCGGCCAATCGGAGGCTAGCCCCGCCCACCTCAACTGACAAACTTATTACTTTGAATAGGTAGAAACATGTGAATAACTGTCAGTGGGTGGAGCTAGCCTTTGGTGGGTGGAGCTAACACCTGCTCATGAATAATATTTAAGGGGTAAATGCTCTAAAACTGCTTACAAAATAAGGGGCACAGTGCTGGGAACAGCAGGTCTGACACTAGCTTGTGCTGCCCTCAGCAAGGGGGGCACAACCTATGTGACAGGTTCCCTTTAAATTGTTATCTTTTGCACTGCATATTGTGAACAGTGGAGACCAAGCTTACACTGCTTATTCTTAATTGGCATTGTAATCTATTATGCCTTTACTTTGGGATTTTTATTGTTTTTATACTTTTTGTGTCTTTGTGTCAATACAGTAGTTTTCATATTAAATTGGAGTATACCGGGTGTGTAGTGCTAAGAGATTTATTGACCATCCGGAATCCATATTGTCAGTATCTCTTTAAGAATAGCTAGTCTTTAAGCTGTAAATTTCCTAATTTAAATTTCCTATGTTACTGAGAAGCAGTGCATATTGACACAGAGGGTTGTTATCAGGGCCTCGTTGTTTTGCGAACGCTGTAACTGAGATAATACTACCCAGCATGGTTAGAGAGTGATCATGGGAACCCAGGTATTCATGGCTCGGGGTGTTCAGCATCAAGTCATGGGTTTTTTCCAGTGTCAGGTTAACCTCTTATGAACTGGCCATTCGAAGGAGGGAGGCCTTATACTGGAAAAGTACTGATCTGTTAGCTTGCGTAACACTTGGCTATGCAGGCATTTGTTTCAAGTAAGATATAAGCTGAGAAAGTTTGCTGTGAAGTTAGAAGTAGCTGGACCTGTGG
This sequence comes from Phyllomedusa bahiana, assembly GCA_025379985.1. NCBI lineage: Eukaryota > Metazoa > Chordata > Amphibia > Anura > Hylidae > Phyllomedusa > Phyllomedusa bahiana. Next base: position 41,329 of record JAODAL010015237.1, read on the forward strand.
GCTATAGAGGGACACCTCGCCTCCACAGTGTAGTATCCCAGGAATATCTCTATCTTCGCTGGCCGCTTCTCCCAGCTGATGTTATGGATAGATGATGCTCATAAGATTCCTGGTGAAGCTTGGACCTGTATATGGGGGCACTCGTGCACGATGTTGATCTCAGGATTATCTCTCTATCTTCGCTGGCCCGTGTTTACCAGCTGATGCCGATAGATGATGCTTATAAGATTCCTGATGAAGTTTTGACACATATATAGGTGTGATGTAGGTGTGAAATAGTTGACAAAACAGGGTGTCCACAATCTTTATAGTTTATAATTTAGTACATTAGACATTCTTCCAGCACTCTTATTTTTCTTGTGTTGCCTGTCTACTTTTGTAGATCACATAACATACAGCTTAATTATTTAAATTCAATCTTTAAAATAATATTTTTATAATAATGTATTTTAAAAAATGGATTTATTATTATTTTACTTAAATCCCTCCTGATACAATATATTTGTAACTGAATTAAAGCACATTTTAAAACTTAAACTAAAACTTCTGACAGAGAACTTTTTTTGGTTATCTTACCATGTGCCATGTTATCCTCTTATGTCATCCAGTCATTCTCCTAAAAATGCTATTCTATTATAATCTGCATTTATTCTCCAAAATGTGAATCCCTCAGATTTGCTGCAAATCTCAAACCCAGAAAACTAATTCTACAATCTCTATACCCTACCTAAGGTTGAGATAGTAGTTGTATACATCGCTGTGATCTTATTGTTTAACAATTTTATTAAAGGGAAACTGTCAGGTGTTTTATGCTTCAGAAAGACGCATGTAAAGCAATATAAAATCACACTGCACATTGTTAGATGCGTGTTTGGGTCTGTTTAGGGTCCGAAACATGCATTCAAACACAGATCCAAAAATATTTATACTCCAGTTACACAGATAGGCTTAAAGGTTTAATATGAAATATGAGAATCTTATTAGGCCATCCGACACACAGATCACCCTGTGCCCCAGACTTAGAGATCTTTTAAATAATAATAAATCCTGCAAATATTTACATAAGATGCTCATGTTGTGTTGTGGATAACTGGTTCATTGTTCATATACCTCCGTTTCTGATAATTATCATTAAGAGGAGATCTATCAGAATATATAAATCTTTATTCTTAATGGTTCCAGCATTCACTGCAATATATCATGTTTCTGTTGACAATCAGCCAAAAATATACTAATTCCTATCACATATCACAAAGTTAAAGGGGTGTTATCGTTTGAGCTGCTCGTGCTGTCCAGCTAATTTTCTCAGATTGAGTTTGAAATCCAGGGGCGTGTTCTTCCTCTCAGCAGGCGTGTCTCCCCTCCCACGAGGCGTGTCTCCCCTCCCTGAAGAACTGTGACATCATCATTTTGTTTAAAGCAGGGGATGCAGAGGGTTGTCTGGATATAACAGCTCTATAGCCTCCTGCCTGCTTATGTCTGCAGCCTTGAGGCTCCAAACTCCAGCAAGCAGCTGTCATATGTCTTAGTTTACACACAACTGAAAGCCTGCAGCTGTTAAGATCTCTGCTTCCTGTCAGTGACATGTGGAGAAGCAAATCAGCTTTCAGAGAAGGCCATGCTCAGCTTGTAACTGACTTGGGCTGGTGGTGCAGCTGGTAGAGCAGTGATAGACTTATTGTTTTTACAAAGAAGCGGTTTGGAGTTCTAGTCCCTCACAGGGTATATTTTTTTTTCCCCTAAATTCTACACATATGTAGAGAGACCTAAAATATATATGTTAATCTCTATAATGATATATATATATATATAGATACACATACAGGGCTCCCCTATATCATTTCTCATCCCCCAGAATAAATGCATTGTATCACGTATGTTGGAAGTGCTTGGTGTGACTGCAAGGATGGGACACTATATAGGGGAGCTTTGTGTGTGTATATGAATAAAATTATAGATGTTCACACATATATTTTCATATCTTTACATATGTGTATAGATTTTAAATAAAAAAACAACAAAACACTACTGATGGGAAATGAACTCCCAACCTCTGTCTTGTAGGGCTGATTAGCGAAGCACTACTCTATACAGGCAGCTCATGCAGACACAGTGTTGAATCCTTATGTTATACAATACAGGTGATGACGTCATAAGGAGGCGGGGCTTGCATTCGATCTGAGGAACAGAATGCCCTCTTTTCAAAGTTCAAACTGAACCTGTGAGGAGGTGAATCAACCTCTTGGCAAAAGCCCTTTAAACAGGCAGTAATTGCCCAGATCATCACCATAGAGCTGAGATGTACATAGAGCCAGCAGACTCTGGTTTCACTATCGATTTTAACAGCTCAGAGGGGAGTAAACACAGAGTGTGCAGACAGCCAATCACAGTGCAGGTGGCGTGGCCATGACGTTTCCTGTCTAGGGGCATATCCCAACAGGCTGAATGAAATGTCAGCCAGCCAATCACAGTGCAGGGGGCATGTCTAGGGGGCAGGAATAGACCCGGGGGCGTTTTTTGTCCCAGCAACAGCAGAAATAAGACAGATTTACAGCGAAGCTGATATCTGCTAAACCAAGTGACAGAGGTAATGCAACCCAATTACAAAAGTGCTTATTTTTACTGTCCCCATAATCTGAGACATGATCTTTGTAACGATAAAACCCCTTTAATGTTCTTTCCAAATTTTCCAGTCTGGATAAACATCTGTAAACCAAGAAGCAGCTCAGATATGATTTTCATCATCTCAGAACGAAGAAGAGAGCAAAAGTAGGTTTTAAATTTGAATAGATTTACTCAAAGGGTATTCCTATCCTGCACTTTGATGGCCTATTGATAGGATATGACATCAGAGTCTGATAGGTGCAGGCCCCAGCGCTGGGACCCATACTTATTTCAGAAATTGGCTGTCAAAAGTGTTGGCTCAGCATGGAGAACTGTCACGCTTCTGCATATCTCTTAATTCTGTTCGATGGGAGTTCTGAGTATAAGAACAAGAAAGGGGCTTAAAAAGTCCAAGTAGCCAGCACCATTTCTTAAAATAAATCAAAAATTTCTTAATTTATAATTCCATTAAAAGATAGATATCCAAGTGGTTAGACAGACTGATGCGTTTCGGGTATAGGTGAGCGTTGTGTTCAGATGTAGTCAGAACTCCCATAGAACAGAATGGAGAGTCTGTAACTAGCTCTGTAACCACCGCCACATGATGTAAAAGAAAACATTAATTTTTCATTCCTACTTTCTTCCATTTCTCCATGGTCCAGTTGTGATGCATTGTAGGCATTATAGGTGTACTGTAGGAGTCAGCATAGCCATTCTGACTCAGCTTCATATAGTACATCACTTGTATGCACTATGGAGCAGATTTATCAATACTGTCAAACTCTTACACAGTGAAAATTTAGACTAGACAATCTTACAATTTGTCACATTTATCAAAATGTTGATAAATCCGGCACAGGTTAAAACTGTGTAGTCTAACTTTTTACAAGTTGACTTACTTTATGCCACTGTGACAAAATTTTGGTGCATTTTTTGTTTCATGGTGACGACACTGAGCCACACCTCTTTTGTTGTACAAGGCACAAAGGTGTCTGTAAACTGTTTAAAAACATAATAAATGTGGTGAAAAGCATGTGCATCATTATTTTTGCCACAAATTGTGCCATAATTTTGGCACAATTGCTTTGTGTTCTATGTGTTCTGATATATTTCTATCATAGCCAGCATTAAAGGGGTTGTCCAATAGAAAAAAAATATTTTCTGAATAATATCTCTCCCAACGTTAGACACTTTTGTAATGTACTTTCATTACGTTTTCTGTAGGCTCCTGCTGTTCTACATCAGCTGATTAATGGCAGGAAGCTCAGTAGTTCTGTATGTCTGGACAGCTCCGTCAAAGGGGTTTGGCTATTTTGAAGCCATGCCTCCTTGTCTCTCAAAGCTTTCAGAAAAAGGGAGAAAGCAGGGGCTGTGTTCCAAGACTGAGATTGGAAGGGAGGAAGAGAGACAAAGAACAGCATAGGATTCTGGGGCTTGTAGTTTTACAAAGCAAAAAAACAAGAAATTCAGAAAAAAATTATATACGGTACAATAAAAGCAGAAATTAGTACAGTAAACATTATAGCGAGATGAATGAAAACTCAAGCAAGCAATTTGCACTTTTTAAAATTTTTCATCAATTTGTGCTACAGTAGTACATTGGTGGGATTATATCAAGCTGGCTAGTATTCTCTTCACATGCACATCTGGGAGTCTTGAGCGCCTATAATCCTGTCAGTAGTTTACCAGTTACCCTTCGTTGGATCAGGTTTAATCCACTGCATTCTGGGAATAATTCACAAGATCTGCCATTTTAAATCTGCTCTAACTCAGTTGTTTAGCCATTACAATTTGTATCTTGTCAAAGGAGCTCAAATCTTTACTTTTTCCAGTCTATCCAGCTTTCTTAAGAAATCTCATTCACCATACTGCAGAAAAAATCCACCCAAAGTCGGCACATAAATTGACGTGTGGTGCAGATTTGAAATTCTGCAGCATGTCAATGTATGTTGTGTAAACCTAGTCTTGAATTTTTTGTTGATATTTCTCATTTATTTCATAGGGAAGAGAATGTCTGCAACAAAAACCCAAATGTTATCCGTGTAAGTACAAAGGGAAAAAAAAGTATATACATTTTTTTTAAAAAAGCTCTACTTAGGAACTTGGTGCAGTGTCACAGTCCATTCAGTCAGCTCATGGACAGTGGTGCCAAGATTTAGAGCCTACCAATCTGACACTGATAAGCCATCAACTTTCTACTCCTTTAACATATTTACAATAAAATCAAATCTACTTAAAAATGTAAACATTATGATTCAACCCTGTCTTTGATGGAGCCTCATTTACATAATTACATGCTTGTTTACATAATCAGTGTAATAATTGTGCCATTCTAGACAGACCAGACTTATAAGCAACCTGAATGAGAGATATCTAATGAGCAATAACTTGTGGTAATGATTTGTTAAACAAATTTGCCACCTTCATTGATGTCGTGTTCTCACAGAATACAGAGGAAACATGGAAAAACTATTTTGAATAAAAATACTTTGTTGAAAGTGGTTTGCATCAATTTCTATAATTATGGGTTGGGGTTGAAGGTTTGATACCCCTTTGGTATTGACAATGATGGAAACTTGGGGCTTGTGCCAAAATCGCAGGGAAAAGAATGATGGCGCTTAGTGGCTGGAGACCACCAGTGGAATTGATTCTTGGGGCCCACTAGTAAAGTCGACTCTTGGGGTCCACTAGTGAAGTTGATTCTTAGGGCCCATCAGTGGAGTTCATTCTTGGGGCTCAATCGACAGCTATTGTAAATAATTGCATGTGACTTTTGTACTCTGTGTCTTTCTTTCTGCCCCTTATTCTCTGCCCTTCTTCCTGAAAGGGGCCCTCCATGCCTAAGAGACCACCGAGAGTTTCCCTATTCACCTTTGGGCCAGTCTGAGCCTGCTTAGGACACTCTGCTCTACTGTCCAGGGTGATGTCACTGAAGTAAATGTAAGTGGGAAGATTCTACCTTCGGCCTGTGATCTTTGACTTGCACAGTAACAGTGTTGGAGACTGTTGGACCCTGGTCTCTAACTACAACATTAAGGGTTTATTATGTTTGATCAATGATAGAATGAACCTATTACATGACACCTTTAGGCTCATAGACAGTAGTGGGGCACATCCATTGTAAGGAAGAAAATGACGCTGATTTTATAACATGGTGTTTTAGAAGATTGGATTTCAGCAATGAACAATTCTCATTACCCTAAATTTTCATTGTTTAACTGTACTCAGCCACTATAACACATGAAAAATACATTCTTCACTCACCTCCAAGAATTGCTGAGAAGCTTGATGTTAGTGAAAACTGGTTTTCGATAAATTTGGGAAGAAATGTTGCAAAGCCAGTGGTGATTAATGCATCGGAACAGCTGGCAAATGTTAAAGTCATGAGAACAGGGTTTTTCACCATTAGCTAAAATAAATGCAGGTGACTCGTTAGCAAAATGAAGCATAACTTATTAAATATTAGTAAATGAAATATCTAAATCTTTTTGATGTTGATATAAGACTGAGAAGAATTTGAGTAAGCCGTTTTTGATACATAGACTTTTGGAAACAAGATTAATTCTTCTTTTATTCCTGCCTTCCAAGAGCTACATTTTTTTTATTATTTTTCCATTGAAATAACTGTATATTTGTTTTTTTTGTTTTTTTTTTCAGGACAAGTTGCATTTTTTTTCGGTGTCATTAAATTATTTAATAGGCTATATTATTTAAAAATATATATGTATATTAAAATATTTCAGTGGGGTGAAATTGCAACCATAAACTGCAATCCTGCATATTTCTTATTTATTTTTTATAGCATTTACCAAGTGAGATAAATAACATAATATTAGACTGGAATTTTGCATAGAGTTATACCAATTATGTTAATATCTTTTGTTTATTTTTGTATATGATAAATATTTTTTTTTCTATTCTTTTTACTGACATTTTTAGTCCTCCTAGGGGACTTAAAAATACAATCACTTGATCACCTGTACAATATATTGCAGTAACTATTTTATTTGGCACCCTGCTGCCATGGCAAATAAACAGCATCTCTTTCAAACGGCCTAGATGCTATGGTCACAGTGAGTACAATATATAAGTAGTTGAAGCAGCTGGGATTGAAGTTTTCAATCCCAGTTAATGTCAGAAGGTGCTGGCTTTAACACTTGCCATGTATGAATGCATATGTCAGCCTGACATTTATTATTTGTAAGTACCTTAAATATTTTATACATCCTACAAAAGAGCTCATGCACATCTGAGAGTATCTCCACAGTATGGAGCTTGGATATGCAGCTCATAAAATCTTATTAACCCCTGACTTATTTTTATGCTTATATGTAGGATAATGTGATAGCCAGGCTCAGTAACTAAGTCTAGATTCACGTGGCATATTTCCCTTTTGAAAAAAATGCCATAAAATATGTGGCAAAAATCTGAGGGACAACTTCTGATTTCTGCCACTTACTGCCTTCTATGTAGACACCGACATAGAGAATTGACTTGTATTCCAATTTTCTTAAGTAGAATATCAAACAATGTGAAAGGAAAAAACCACCATGTGCCTGATTGGTGTGTATTCCAACTTAAGCACATAAAATACTTTCCTTTCCTTTTTTTGCATGCATTTAGATGTGCAGAAAATGCCTGTTTTATGCATTAAAATAAGCCTTGATGTGTGTGCATGCTCAGTCATGCTACATCAACATTGTTTCTTGTTAAGAATACTGGTGTACAAAGAGGAATATAGGGGCAATGCAAGGAAACACATGGACTGCAGTGAAGTTTGTGCTGTTAACCCGAATTGCAATATGTATCTCTGCACCTCATGTTCATGAAACCTTAGAACAACTACAAAAAGCTAATTAGCATTCTGCAATACTGTAATGTTTTTATCAACAGTATCATTAATAGTAATAATGGTATTCTTATTTTTGGTTTAATATTACCCAAAAAGCCAAAGGAAAATCTTTAAAATTTTTGCCAAGATTTTTGGACTCAACAATGCTTTCACTTCCATTGTTATGTGCTTGTGAAATCCGTTCAGATTGTATTGCTGCCGTGCCTGTAATGCAAGAAACATATTCTATTTCATGAAGTGAAGAAATACACAGGATTATGTTATGACATCGGTAGATTAAAAATATATTAGTATACAAATCTATGCTATAATGCAATGTTTGTTAACCTTCAGTGCTGCACCAAGTCTATCTCATTTAACAAGTTTGACCAGGTCTTACATTTCCCGTACAGCAGATCTATTAAAAGGGTGTGGACACTTTTCCCAAATGTCATACTTGCTGCACTGCTCATATGTTGTACCAGTTTTATGAACCTCCTGTTTTAGGTTAACACAATATTGTTTTTATGTGTACTAATGTTAACAGCCTTTGAACACAGTTTAACATACCAGGCAAGTGTTTGGGGAAGCAGGAAAAAGGTACAATCAGCAGCCAGGTCACTAGACCCACAATTACAAAGGCAATCCACCATGCTCCAAGCCATCGAGGATCATTGGAAGACAGAGGCACACTTCATTAAAAAAAAAAAAGTAAAAGTGGTCAATAATTGGCATTTGTTATATTACTTAATATAGTTATTTATGCTATTCAGCAAAATATGACAATTATATAACTGAACAAGGTGCTTTTACACATTTATCTATTATCAAGCTGAAATATGTAATGTCATTCATCAACTTAGTACCAGATATTCCCATTCAGTAGTTTGGTGACTTCATTATTATCATTTATCTATACTGGGATAGATAAAGAAGACTCCGAATACAGTCATATGTGTAAATTTGGGTAATTGCTTGTAGAGTTGTCTCCTTATATTGTTCTACCATGAATGAAAAATATGGCTGAAACTTACAGTACAGAATGGAGAGCTGGACGCACTTGCGCAGTTACTCTCCAGTCTGCTCTATAGGAGTTTCTAGTACAGCAGAGTGGTGTATTCAACTCTGCTCGGGACTCCCATAGAACAGAATGGAGACTCATTCACAAGCATCACTGGCTCTCCAGTCTGCGCTGTAACTTTTGGGGACCAATTCCCCGGATAGGTACCTAGGGACATGCAGCTATTTTCTATTGTGGTAGAACCCCTTTAATGATTTATGGCAACATTACTATCCTAGAGAACATATGTTTTCCTGCTACCCATGTACACATGATATGCATCACATATTGGTCTTACCCTAGGTACAGAGTAAGGGGTACAAAGTCTGGACTTGTTGGCATATCTGCCTAGAGTTTTGTCTCACTATTCCTCATTGCTGTTGCAGCTGAATTTTTCCCCGTTTTTGAAATTTATCCAGACCTTAAACTGCTTCTGGCTACAAGTAAAAGATGACCAGTTGATTGTGATAGCCTTAGAAGATTAATTTAAATATTATATAGGTTTAGCATACTGCAGCGTCCTTTGGGATACAAAAAAGGCATGTCCATAGGGTGCACTTATTCAGGCAGTCTAAGATTAAAAATTGCCATTTGGACTTTTTCCAACATTAGGTGCATCAAACGGTGCATAAGTGGGACATAGGACTACATAAGACCAACTTGCATGGAAAAAGCCAAAGACACATGCTATGCTCATCTACTAAAGGTAAATAGCTATGAGGTTGTTTACACAGCAGAAGTATTATGATGAAGATAATAGGCCAGCCATCTACTTTCTCTAAACATCAAGGCATATACTGGTTTTTCATTTGAGATTTGGAGGGTACAGCCGTGTAGAACAAGGACCAGATGCTCCCATCTTTTTCAAGAATTTAACAGCAGTCTACAGCTAAATAAAATTATTCAATCCCTATCCCACCCATCAAAAAAGCAACGAGTGAACCCAGACTAATGTAAGTGGTTTCTCAAAATTCAAATACACAATGCCCCTTTTAGCCTAAGTTCACACTATGAGTTGTGCAACAAAACCGGATGGATGCATGCGTAAGAAACCCAAATTTCATGTATGTTCCAGATTTGAGTTAAGTATTAAAATGTATGTGGTTTAATTGCATATGTTTTTGATGCAGTACAAAAAAAAAAAAACGCAACAGAAAATATAATCTGTAAAACCAGCCTCAATGACTTCTGGGATGTAACAGTAAAGGGAAGCTCTCACCAGCTGCCAAAAAGTTCCTGAAATGATTGCAAAAGACCTGCAACAAGATTTGGTGGCAGCACTGAGGTTTCTGTTTGCTTAATAAGCCGCATAATAAATGCTAAAGGTCTTTTTGCAAAAAATTACACCTCTATTAAACCAAAAGCACATGAAAAGTCAGCTCCAATATGCACAAAATCATAAAAATAATACACAGTCATTTTAGAATTCCATTCAGGGGTGCAAAGAAACAAAACTAAAACTTTTCAGGCCTATAGACCAGTCACATGTCTAGAGGAGGAAGAATGAAGCATTTGTTGCCTACAGTAAGGCATAGCAGTGGCTTGGTGATGCTCTGGGGCTGCTTTGCTTCTTCTGGCACTAGGAAGCTGCTGTGAGTGAATTGAAAGTTGAATTCAATCAAGTATCGGGAATTTGAAATACTAGGAGAAAACATCATGCCTTCTGTGAGAAGGTGAAGCTTGGGCCTCCCAACAGGAAAACGTTCATAAGCATACCTCAAAGTTCATCAAGGTTTGATTTCAGGAGAAGTCCTAGATAGTTCTGGAGTGGTCATTACAGTCCACTGACTCGACCCCCATAGAAAATTATTGGTGGGATTTGAAGAAGGCAGATACAGCATGGAAACCGAAGAAAGTTAGTGAACTGAAAGTCATTGCCCATGAGAAATGGGCTACATTTTTTTTTTCATGGTTTTGTCTAAAGTTATGAAGTCTGAAGTTTGCCTGAAGCCTGAATTTACAGTATCTCACAAAAGTGAGCACAACCCTTACATTTTTATAAATATTTTATTATATCTTTTCATGCGGCAACACTGAAGATATGACACCTTGATACAATTTAAAGTAGTCAGTGTACAGCTTCTATGACAGTGTAAATTTAGTATGCCCTCAAAATATCTCAGACACAGCCATAAATGTCTAAACTGCTAGCAACAAAAGTGAGTACATCCCTAAGTGAAAATGGCAAATTGAGCACAATTTGTCCATTTTCACTCCCCAGTTTCATGTAATTCATTAGTTTTACAAGGTCTCAGGTGTGAGTGGGGAGCAGGTGTGTTAAATATAGTGTTATTGCTCTCACACTCTATTATACTGGTCACTGGAAGTCCAACATGACACCTTATGACAAAGAACTCTCTGGGGATGTGAAAAAAAGAATTGTTGCTCTATGTTAAGATGACATAGGCTTTAAGAAGATTACCAACACCCTGAAACTGAGCTGCAGCACGGTGGCCAAGACCATACAATGATTTAACATGACAGGTTCCACTCAGAACAGGCTTCTCCATGGTCGACCAAAGGAGTTCAGTGCACGTGCTCAGCGTCATATCTAGACATGAGTTCTGCCAGCATTGCTGTAGAGCAGACCTGGGCACTGTACGGCCCGCGGGCCACATCCGGCCCTCTAACTAGCTCTGACCCACCCTACTGGGGAACCTATATACCTGCTGTGGGACATGTAACCTGCCTATATGTCTGCTGGGAAACCTATAACCTACCTTTATACCTACTTGGGGATCTATAACCTGCCTTTATACCCGCTGGGGGACCTATAACTTGCCTATATACCTATTGGGGGACATATAACTTGCTGGGGGACCCTATTACCTACACTGGGGGACATATAACTTACTGCATTGTGAAGTCACTAACAGTCGTTAAGCCGGTTGTTAAGGCCTCAAGTGGATTGATAAGAGCTCAGCAATCGACCCCGGGGTCTATAGTATATAGGCATTGGGTAGAATTGAGTTAAATATATTAGTTTGGCCCTCAAAAACCATTCCAATTTCTCATGTGGCCCCGTGGGACAATTAGTTGCCCACCCCTGCTGTAGAGGTTAAAGGGATAGGGGGACAGCCTAACAGTGCTCAGACCATACACTGCGTTAATTTGTTTTGCATGTCGGTCGTCCCAGAAGGAAGCCTCTTCTAAAGATGATGCATAAGAAAGCCTGCAGTTTGCTGAAGACAAACAGACTAAGGACATTGATTACTGGAACCATGTCCTTTGGTCTGACGAGACCAATATAAACTTCATTAGTTTAGATGGTGTCAAGCATGTGTGGCGGCAACCAGGTGAGGAGTGTGTCTTGCCTACAGTCAAGTTTGGGGGGTAGGGGTGTCAAAGGGTTTTGGGGTAAAAAAATGATTGCTGCCCCGGTGGAAAAAACTTTCAGTTTTAATGAAAGGGGCCCATGGAAAAGCCAACAGGTTTGTGGGAAAAACTGAAGCAAAGCATTTATCCCTTTTCCCTTTGAAAAAATTGGGGGCCCCAGGGGAAATACCCAAAATGATTTAAAAGATCCCAAACTTCACCCCAAAATGACCACTGCCATGCTTAAGACAATGAGGGTAAAGGTGCTGGACTGGCCATGCATGTCTCTAGACCCAAACCCTATTAAACATCTGTGGTTCAACCTCAAATGGAAAGTGAAGGAGCGTAAGGTCTCTAACATCCAGCAGCTCCATGATATCATGAGGGAGGAGTGGAAGAGGATTCCAATGGCAACCTGTGAAGCTCTAGTGAACTCCATGCCAAGTGAGTTTAGACAGTACTGGAAATAATAATGGTGGCAACACAAAAAATAGACACTTTGGGCACAATGCGTCCATTTTCACTTAGAGATGTACTCACTGTTGTTGCCAGCGGTTTTAGCCCCGGATTGCCGTGTTGATTTTATTTTAGGACTATAACTTCACTGTTCCCAAAAATTTGTATACTGACATTTTACATTGTATTAAAGTGTGATATCTTCACTGTTGTCCTATGAAAAGATATAAAACAATATTTACAAAAATTAGTGAGGGGTATACTCACTTTTGTAGAACGTATTAGGTAGCAAAAGCATTTAGATAAAAAAAATGCTTTTTTTCTCACTTCTCATTAAAGTATGAATATCAAAATAAATGATTTCCGAGTGAACAATAAAATTAAACAAGACACTTCATTTGATACCTGCTTTGGATTTTGCAGGGAGAATATCCATCATGTAATCTATAAACATTTTTTAAACTCACACCTGTCGAACGGGGGATTGAGAGAATGACAAGACACGAAGAGGGCCCCTGGAAGAAGATCATTTAGAAAGTATCACAAAGACTACTGAAGAGGGCAACTTCAGGGAGATCCTTTTTGGTCACACTCCCTTTGTGAAGCTATTGATTTTCACAATTTTTACAGTACTATCCCTTGGGGGTAAGAAACATCCCAAGCTTTTTAATTTGCAACGTGCAGACCCACTTTATCACAGGTAATAGATGCAAAAGGCAGAGACTATACAATGATATGGGCTTGTCCAAATTTAGAAATGTTTTGGAAAGTGCGAAAAAAAAAAAAATATGGGCCTTAGAAAGAAAATTGTAAAGCGTAATATGCCCTTTTGCCCAAGGCAACCAAAACCCAAGTTCCCCTTTATTTCTACCGCCTGGAAAAATAAAAGCTGAGCTCAAAATTGGTTGCTGGGGGCAAAAAGCAGTTTACTGCTAGCCTTTTTATACAAAAGGGCTCAATAAAATAAATGCATAAAACATGGAGTATAAATAAAAGGAAAAGTTGGCAATAAGTTAAGACACTGCAGGCTTAATCATTTTATTTCAAATGCTTTTTCTTTGCTATATGACTACATTAGGGGGGTTGGAAAAGTTAAACACTTCTTTGTAGTAAAGGGGACAAGCTTATGGCTATTGCTCATAGAACAGAAGTAGTTTAATTTTAATGTATGTTAATGTTGACTTTGATTTTAGGGAAGGGGTTGGCTACCAGGTTGTGTTTATGTAAAATTAAATTCAAGTTAAAAAAAAAAAAAAAAACACAATACATAGTTTAAAAAAAAATAGCGAGATACATAAAATGTGCATTGGAAATTAAGTCTGCAAGTCCAAATAATGGTATTGTGTAATAAGCCAACTTCTAAAATACTCACAAAAAATTAATTTCAATGAACACCCCAATTTCCTGAAACTGCACACAGTCTTCCTACTCACTTGCCACAATGACTTTGTGGCTGTTGGTTTTCCAAAACTTAATTGAGTGATGTGCCAAAAGCCAGGATGGCAAAGTAAACTGGAGCAAGTGCTTTCCAATGTTAACAGAGGGTCTAGTAAACTAGCAGGATAAAAAGCGTACTGACAGGTACATTGCAAAAAGGAAAAGCAAATGCATGGTCTTCAGGTTAGCTAGGGTCAAACAAAAGTAGCAGCAGTAAAGGTGTAGAACAAGGGAACACAATAATACTAAATAAAAACAAAAACTAATAAGGTATTGAGGTACAGAGGGGCATACATGAGGCGCAAAGTCAGTTAAAGGAGTTGTCCAGCAAATTGGAAAAAAGTCAAATGTCTTGCCTGAGTCTTAGTTCATCTCTCTATGCTGTTTTCTGTAGTAATTCTTGCTGTTATTGTACTGTTTTCCGCCCCCCTTTTTTACGGGATCAGAGCTTTCCTGTTTTAAGCTGTTTCCCTTTGCTGTGCAAAACTACATGACCCAGAATCCTTTGCTGTGCTTTGTCTAGCTTCCTCTCTCCCAACCTCAGTTTTCCGGACACCCACTTTTTCCCCTTCCTAAATTTAAATTTTTTGGGAGGCAAGACAAAAAAAAAAAAAAAAAAGAGTATGGCTTCAAAAGTCGTTCAAAAAAAAAAAAAAATGTTAACCTCTTTGGTCCTTATCTCTTAGGGTGAATTCACATGGTGTATAGTGGCACATACATGTGCTCGCTGATATACGTCTGCCGTTGAAAGTACACGCAGGCCAGTGCATAATTTCAACAAAGCTTCAGTCCTACTCTTATTCACTTTCACTTTCCCCGGCACGTACATATCTGAAAGAAGTGACAAGTCACTTCTTTTTTATTGGGGTTTACTGTGCGCCGGGAATACGCTGACTTATCATAGCACTTAATGTAGCATTTCGAATGAACATAACCTTAGGCTAAGTTCAGAATTGTTTCCAGTAGTGTACAGAACTACTGAGCTTTCCTTCATCAAATTGCAAAAAAATCCATCGTATATTTAATAGATGTGCATTACAAAAGTGCCTAACTTTGAGAGAAATATTAATTAGAAAATATTTTTTTTTAAATGTAGTCAAAGACAGTGGCGTAGCTACAGCGGTTGCAGCAGTCCACAGGCCCCCCTCGCCACACACTGTATTGTTAGGTACACATAGACCCAGCAATACAGCAATTGCAGCCACCGCCTGCGTGGTGGGGCTTGGATGAGCAAAGGGGGCCGGGTTTACACTGATCCCGGGCCGCTTACCCCACTAAAGACAGGGGTGGTCAATGGGTTAAATTTCACTGCCTTTTACTATGTCCCTAATCTATGCCTGGGGCTTGGGGGCCCTTTAGTAGAACTGGAACCCTCCCAAACGGGGGCCGGATGACGTTATGCCGCATGCTATGGAAGAGAAGTGTTCGGTGGAGGAACAGCCTGAAAAGCCAAGATGAGTATTATTTATGTTATTTTTTCTCATTGGGGGGGAATACCTATCATAACTGGCCCTATATACCTGCTTACCTTTCATAACTGGTCTTATATATCTGCCTAACTGCTATAACTGGCCCTATATACCTGCCTACCTGCTATAACTGGCCCATATACCCCTACCTCTAAAAAACTGGCCCTATATACCTGCCACCTTTATAACTGGCCCCATATACTTCTCCTGCTGAAAATTTGGCCCTACCCCGCCTACCCCCTAGGGGGCCCATTCGCCCCTTTCTAGAAGGGGCCATTACTGCTCCTACCTTTCAAAATAGAGGACTTCCCCTGCAAATTTGGCCCTATTTTTCCCACCCTATGCTATAAGGCCCTATAACCTCCCCCCTCAAATCTATTTTATCTAACCTACCCTAAAAAAAAGCTCTTCCATCCGCCGTGTAATTTTATGGATGTCTACTATAGGAGTGTTTCCTACCTACTGGTGGCCAAAAGAGGCTTAATAAATTAAGGGGGGGGACTTTCAATGTTTTTTAGTTAAAATGTTTGTTTGGTAAAAACTGCAAAATTTATGGGCAGAAAAAATCACATGGCCCCCTGGGCCGGATGGAGAAAAAAGGGAAAGAAAAAGACTCGATAAGACGCAATGAAAAAACATTATGGCTACAGAGCCTGTTTTACACTGGGATCTACCAATTTTTGGTAACTGTTGGGGGGTAATGGGTCTTAGTGTAATGGGAAAAATTTTAGAACAGTACAAAAAGGAATTTTTAAACCATTTTGGTGGGGTATGCGTCTTGTGGGGCGTATTATTGGGGGTTTTGTATTGGTTTTTATTGGAATTTTATTGGGTTTTTGTATTTTGATTTTTCAGAACAGTATGAGGTATTAATCACTACAGGTATTGGTATGGGGGGTATTATTTGGTTTTTGTGTATTTTTTTGTTATTGTTTATTGGTTCTTGGAAAACGGGTTTTTGATCAACTTTATGATGGAAATTTTCACTAAGGTGGAAAATGAAAAAACAGCGATACCTTTTTCAGGCTAACTAGTAATTTGATGGTAGCTTTCGTGAGAACAGCTCCCTTCTTAACAATTGTTATACAAGAAAAGAAAACCAGACTTTTTTTTTCACAAAACACATGGACCTTCAAAGGAATTTGAATTTTTTAAAAATAAAAAATTTCAATATAACAGAAATCAAATTTTCAACAGGTTTAAGACATCAACTATCTGGAAAATTGTGAGGCATACGGAGGGGTCGTAAAAACTGCGTCTTTTTTCTCGCAGCCATCAGGGGTTTTTTTTTGGCCATCACAGTTCACACATAGTTTGACTTTAAAGCTGCATGAATATTTAGCCCATTTGCAGAGTCTGAAATTTTTGCATTAATTTAAATTCCCACTCCTTTCTCTCCCTCTGCATCTTAAAGTGTCCCATTAAAACCATAATTTTCAGATCTTCAATACAAGGGTTCATCCTCTGGAGAAGTGTTGTGTCACTGGAAGATCAGTTCTGCTGTTATTAATAGTGAATCTGTGTGAGTTCATGTGCTGGCTGGGTCTCTGCCCTGTTTCCCCCACATAAAGGCCTGTGGTCGGACATTGCGCACACAATGCAGAGACTCAGCCAGCGCATGAACTCACACAGATTCACTAAAAGGTATCGCCTGATTTCTTCACTCTTCTACTACTTTCTATGGCTAACACGGTACAACATTATACTACTCACTATATAGTGGTGATAATGTGGCCCTTGTACTGACACCCGCAGAATACAGATAACATGTCACTCTGTTCAGCATAAACTCCAACAAAAACGAAACCCATAAAACAGATGGCACAATTGCATTTTTTTCCTGTTCACCCCACAACATTTTTTTTACGGTGGGCAAGAGAGGTGGTGACAGACAAAACAGCATCACTGAGGCACAGCAAGGCAAGTTAACTGCAACCACTTTTGATTTTATCTTTCTTAGGAAGCACCCAGGGAGAAAAATACCATAGGTTTTGCTTGTTATACAAGGAATATTTTATAATAAATGCCATCTTCACAGACAAAATTATTGTCCTTTTAAGGAAGAGTATTCATAGAGGTGATTACCAATACATTTCTAAGAACTTTAAAGAGGGAAGTAAATTACATAATGTAATGCTGCTATCTCATGACAGTGAGCAGTCATATATGAGGAACCTTCTGGTTATTCCTTTGAATCTCACCAATTCTGAGATCAGTGCAACACTAGTGATTGTGTTTGTATTATTAGACATAAAGAACCCTCTCTTCTTGCCCATAAAGAGCAATATTGAAATATTTCTCAAATAACTGTTTTAGAAAATAATAGTGTTCCCCAAGAAATAACAATTTTGGAACATCTTTCCTTAGATCTCTCTTTTGTGTGTTAGTTTTATTAGTCCTCCAAGAAATTCATTACCAATCTATCATGGGGGTGTATCCCTCCACAGTCCAACATTGTCCAATCACTGCTGGCAGAGTCAGTGTGTGCAGGGACACACCCTTATAAAAACTGGTAAGGCAACATCTATCTTTCAGATTCAGTAATATATTTCTAGAGGGAAAAGTAGAGAAACACAAAGCACAAGACAAAGTTATAAGAAGAGATGCTCCAGCCGACTGCCTATTGACTTTAACCCCTTACCAACATTGAAAGTACTAGTACATCCAAGTGCCGGTAAAGGGCTATGTAGCAGGATAGGTGACGTGTGCAAGCTGCTATTTGCAGCGGACTCCCGCTGGTGATAGCACAAAATGCAGCCAGCTCCATTCCGTGCTGTTTAACCCATTAGATTGCAGCCGTGGCGGCTAAATGAATGAGAAACTCCAATCGGAACCGTGTGGGTCCTGATCGGTTAACATGGTGGCTGGAAGCCATCTTTGTACACCCTATTGCCTTGTTTATCCAAAGCAATAGGCTGTAATAATGATTGTGCCCTTTTGTGGTCAAGTACCCTAGGGGGAATCAATGTAAAAATTCAAAGAAAATTCAAAATGTAAAAAAAAAAAAAATATATATATATATATATTAAAATTTCAAATCACCCTCCTTTTGCCATTTTCTAAGTAAAATAAAAAAGTTACAGATAATTGGTATGGCCACAGCCGTAAAAGCCCGATCGAATAAAATATGACATCATTTATCCCATACACTGAACACCGTAGAAGGAAAAAAAATGACAAACTCCAACCTTGTGGGTTTTTAGGTCATTTTACGCCCACTAAAAATTGGAATAAAAAGTGATCAAAAAGTCGCATGTATTCCAAACTGGTACCAATAAAAAGTTAACTTCAGCCCACAAAAAAAACACCCTCACTTAAATCCATAGGTAGAAGTTCAAAAAAAGTTATCGGTCGCAGAAAATGAAAAATAGAAAATGTTTGGATTTTACGATACCAAAACCTGTAATATACAGATAACACATTAAATATAGTTAAGATTGAAAGTTGTAAAAAAAAGGAAAAAAAACTCCCACAAACATGGGGCAAGTACATTATTTTTAAAATGTTGCCTCACTTAGAATTTTTTTGTCATTTCTCAGTATATTCTGTGGTAGAGTGAATGACACCATTAGAAAGTACATCTTGTCTCGCAAAATAAAAACCCTCACTTGTCTATGTAGATGAAAAAAAAAAGTTATGGCTCTGGGAAGGCGGGGAGGGAAAAATGATTGTGACAAAAAAAAATAAAATAAGTAGGCTGCAAGAAAGGGTTAAACATCCAGGTGGTCAACATTTTAACTGTGCAAAGATATTTCTGAATGTCCATGCAGAGATGCAGCTGCGCACGGAAGGTATGATTTTTTACATCTCTATCTTTATGATCAATGTATATACACTGCTGAATGAGTCCTTCAGGCTTCCTGCTCCTGTGCCTGACAGTCACTCGAGCAGCAGGCCGGGTAACTACAAATGCTGCTGAGAATTATCAGATCTAGATGAGCTCTCATACTGGTTGCTGTATTTCCCCTTGTATTAAAATGCCCCCTATTATATATAGATATTTTTTTATTTTTTTTTGCTTATGGTATATTATTCGAAATAAAAATATAATGTAAAAACTACATAAAAATATAGCGTGATATAACCTGGAAAAAAGGTGGAAAGGTTAGCAAACTAACCAAGCATAGTGAAGCACATTTCTGGCGCGGTCAGAAATGGTTAATATGCCACAGTGATCTTGTTTTGCTAGAACAACATTCCGTTACTGTTTTTTTACCGAGTTCATGCCCCAAACATTCTGTTTCAGATCTACTCTTTCAAGTATAAATCACATTGGTATCTTTTGTGATGTAACATGTCTGGGTCTAATACTCACCTCTCTACTTTTTCAAAATCAATATAAATATTAAGCAATTGTCCTCCTATTAAATATCCAATAGCAGGGCCCACCACAGACATTCCATATGCAATACCTGAAACAAAGGTGAATATATAGGTAAATGGGTATCCTAATACATCAACAGGAAGTTATTACATGTATCTGCACAAGTGGCCCATGCATCTTACTTAGCTACCTACCAAACCTTCATTCAGCAGTTATGTCCCCTTACTTTTTAAAGCGGTTTTACCACAAAGTAAAATTGATGTGGGAAGCTTGCAAATTAAATGATAAACATTTTCACCATTCATCATAATTGGAAACTTGGTACCATTTCTGTTTTAGCTGTTACCTTAGTGATCCATAGTGTATAGCTCTTCTCCAAGGGAGATGACCAGGAACCTTCCAAAGTTCAAGTCCAATATTCTGTGCTGATTAATTTTTTATTATATCTTTACATCAAAGCTCAGTTTTCCTAATAGAAAGCTCCATAACTCTTGCCTAAAAGATACTATGCTGGCTACCTGCAGCCACCACTATAGTTCACTGTTTAATAATAGGCAGCTTCTACCCCCTTCTATTGACATCTACAGATAGCCAGCAAATAACTTGGCAATGCAGCAGATCTGGAGCTCTGTGTCAGAAGAAGGTAGTTCCATCTGCTATAAAGATATAGTAAAATATGCAGCAAAGAATTTTAATCGTATTTAGATTAAGAATGGCATTCCCAAATGCATGTTCATGCGATGGCCATACAGCTCAGATGGTTTATAGCTGGTGAAATGTAATCATTATCCATGGTCATATACTGAAAGGGAACCTGTCAGGTGGTTTGTGCTGCCCTATCTGAAAGCAGGATATGTTAGAGGAGAGAAACTGAGCTCTGTGATATATAGAGTTAAATAATGGAGGAGAGAAACTATGCTCTATGATATGTAGGGTTATATGATAGAGGAGAGAAGCTGAGCTCTGTGATATATAGGGTTACTGTATATGATAGGAGAAAAGCTGAGCTCTGTAATATATAGGGTTACTGTATATGATAGAGGAGTTGAGCTATGTGAGATATAGGGTTATATAATGGAGGAGAGAAGCTTAGCTCTGCAATGTATAGGGTTATATCAAAGAGGAGAGAAGCTGAGCTCTGTGATTTATTGGGTTATATGATAGAAGAGAGAAGCTGACCTCTGATATATAGGGTTATATGGTAGAGGGAGAGAAGCTGAGCTCTGCGATATATAGGGTTACTGTATATGATAGAGGAGAGAAGCTGAGCTCTGTGATATGTAGGGTTATATAATGGAGGAGAGAAGCTTAGCTCTGTAATATATAGGGTTATATGATAGACGATAGAAGCTGAGCTCTGTGATATATAGGGTTATATGATAGAGGAGAGAAGCTGAGCTCTGATATATAGGGTTATATGATAGAGGGAGAGAAGCTGAGCTCTGTGATATGTAGGGTTATATGATAGAAGAGAGAAGCTGAGCTCTGAGACACAGATTTATATGAGTCGGAGCAGGATTTCTAAGAAAGATCCCAGAAAATACAGTTAGGACTTCTTAAAAGACAGTGGAAGTCATACGAACCCCACCTACATACAGTTACTGACAGCTTTCCTGTATTAGTGTGTATACAGAGCAAATTTAATCACTGTACTTTGGGGTCAGCAATAATTTACTCCCATTTTTACTTAGACCCTGCTTTAAATAAAAAAAATAAAAAAACACTATGGGCGACTTTCAAAATGGTTTACCTGAGCCAGAATTGTCGTCTTTGTGCTAGAATGTGCCCAATTTATGACCCACAGTAGTCCGAGTTCATAGATTCAGGTGCATTCTAAACTATAATTATGCGCATAAAAGTTGTCACTTGGCGACAAAAATAATACGTCGCCCTTTTGTCACAAAGCTCTGCTTCCCTTCCTCTATCACATCCTGCTCTCAGATGCAGCATGACAGGTTCGCTTTAAACCTAGGTAAACATTATTATTTGTATATAGTTTAATGACTAATAAAATAAATTATTTATAAGCACATTAGAAGCAGAACAATAGCCATAACTACAGAAATAAAGTTGATTTCTGCTATTCTTGACAGTAACATGGTAAACAAAACATTGTTTTTAAAAAAGGAAGATTGAAAATATGATTGAAGAATACATACAACCTTTGCAACCAACTTTTTAGAGTTAACAACATTAAAAAATGTAAGCAACTTGCTTACAAATAGTCTTGCCTACAAATATCTTATTATTTTACAACTCATATGAAGTTGTTCGTGTGGTTACTGACAAGCCTTGTAGGATCTAGTTCCCTTATTTTTTCAGAAATAAATTTAGTAGGCTGGCAAAAAATGTTTAGAAGGTGGAATGCATTAGGCAATGCCAATCATAAGACACATGTGGCAAGGTTGAGTTTGTTTTAATCTTAAGGCAACATTGATAGAACAGATTTTTCTGTTCCAAAAATTATTTGTGAATGCACAGCAAGAAGTCAATACCCTCAGATGTGTGTCACAGATGTGTTTCTGGTGGATTAGTTCCATTTAATGGGGTTAATCCATGATCTGTCCAATGTGGCTTCTCTTTCTTTTATCTTCACTTCTATGCAGAAAAAATTCCATTCAGATTCCCATTATAAACTGTATAATGAGACCTGTATTGCAGGTGCACATCCATGTGAATTTCCCCTATGTGGACAGGTGAAAATCCATGTGAAAATTCCCAATGTGGACAGGTGCAAAATCATTGTGAAATTCCCCTGTGTGAACAGGGCCTAAGGTTATATATACACGGCAATGTTAAAATGCCATCGGAATTCCGGCGGTATTTTAACATTGCCAAAGCGTGGTTTTTGGAATGGGTTTGCGGCAAAAAACATGGTAGTTTTTCAGAGATCAGCCAGCCCAGTACATAGAACTGTACTACAATCTGTTTTAATATGGCAAACTATAGAACATGTTCTGTAAAATGGTGGTTTAGAAATCTGACAGTAGAAAATCCGTGCTGAGCAGACTACAGCTCGGAGTTTCTATTGCGGTCTATGGGCACTGGTTACAGTTGGATTTTTGCCGATTCTAAAGACTGAATCTGTTTAAAAATCAGATCAAAAACAGTGCTGTGTAGATAAGGCTTTAGAGTGAGGCTGGTCTAAATCGCTTGGCTTAACTGCAGTCCTTTGTCAAGTAACAGGGAAACATACGTAATGACATCACAATTAATTGTATCAAATTATGACTTCCACTTTGCTACATCTTAGAAAATAAGTATTTGATAAACTGGCGATTTTGCAAGTTTTCCCACCTACAAAGAATAGAGAGGTCTGTAATTTGTATCGTAGGTACAGTTCAACTGTGAGAGACAGAATCTAAACAAAAAAAAAATTCCAGAAAATCACATTGTATGATTTTTAAATAATAATTCAGCATTTTATTGCTCTCAAAGATCTTGTAGTTTTTCTTTAAGAAGCCCTCCTAGTATGCACTCATTACCTGTATTAATTGCACCTGTTTGAACTTGTTACCTGTAAAAGATACCTGTCCACACACTCAGTCCAACCTCTCCACCATGGCTAAGACCAAAGACCCGTCTAAGGACACCAATGACAAAATTGTAGGTCTGCACAAGGCTAGGATGGGCTACAGGACCATAGGAAGCAGTGTGGAGAGAAGGCAACAACTGTTGGCAAAATTATTAGAAAATTGAAGAAACAAGATGACTGTCAATCTTCCTCGGCCTATAGCTTCATGCAAGATCTCGCTTTGTGGGGTACGGATGATTCTGAGAAAGGTCAGGAATCAGCCCAGGACTACACGGGAGGACCTGGTCAAATGATCATAATAGAACTGGGACCGCAGTCTCAAAGATTACCATTTGTAACACACTATGCCGCCATGGATTATAATCCTGCACTGCACGCAAGGTTCCACTACTCATGACAGCACATGTACAGACCCATTTGAAGTTCGCCATTGACCATCTGCATGATCCAAAGCAGAACTTATTGGTATCAGCTGCACTCGCCGTGTTTGGAGGAAGAAGAAGGATGAGTACAACCCCAAGAACACCGTCCCAACCATGAAGCATGGGGGTGGAAATCTCATACTTTGGGGGTATTTTTCTGCAAACGGGACAGGATGACTGCAACGTATTGAAGGGAGGATGGATGGGGTCATGTATCACAAGATTGTGGCCAGCAGTCTCCTTTCCTCGGTATGAGCATTGAAGATGGGTCGTAGCTGGGTCTTCCAGCATGACCATGACCTGAAACCAATAGCCAGGACAACTAAGAAGTGACTCTGATCTGGAGAAGATGTGTATGGAGGACTGGGCCAAAATCCCTACTGCAGTGTGTGTAAAGATTAAGTTCTGTTTTTCTATTGTATCAAATATGTATTTAATGCAATAAAATGCAACATTAATTATTTAAAAATCATGCAATGTGATTTTCTGGATTTCTTTTTTTTAGATTCGGTCTCTCACAGTTGAAGTTTACCGATGAAAAAAGTACAGACCCCACTATTCTTTGTAGTTGGGAAAACTTGCAAAATCACCAGTGTATTAAATACTTATTTTCCCCACTTTATGTTGTAGCTGCAATTACCCATTTCAATCTATTTCGGCATTAGTTGGAAATGTTAACTTACCTATGTATAATGAAGATTTATGTGTTGGAAGGCTGTCATCAAAAAAAGCTGTTCCTAAAGTATATAAGGGAGTTCCTCCTACTCCCATTAGCAGCTGACCCAAAATAAAGACATAGAGGTAGTTGGATAAGGTGGAACCTGCTTTTGTAGTGCAGTCTTCTAGATTAGTGCTATTTCCTGACTGTTCACAAAAATCTAAAAAGGAAGGCAGAGAAGAATGTCATTGCTAAATAGAAGATTTCTATGTCTGAGAAAGTTAGATTAGAAAGAAATTTTAGAAAGAAGTTCATTGACAAGTAAAAGGCCTTTTTAAGCCTAACTCTGCCAAGCTGCCTTTTTTTTCACTGCAGTCATTCAGCAATGTAAATGGTATTGTTGTAGGAGACCCTGACTTCAATAGGTCCTTAAATGCTAATCTTGTTTTTAAAGACATTGGTTAGTTTCTAAATTATTTTATATCCAAATATTTTTTGTAAACATAGTCCAAGTGATTTAGGACACAGATAATTATTCTCTTATTTGTATCATAACGAATAGAGCCTGTGATTTCTTTACGCCAGTATTTACAACTGTATACTTTAAAGCAGTCTCTGCAAATGTATCTTTAACATGAAGTATAATACGGAAAGTTCTAACTTAATATCCCACTGAAGGTCCCTTCAGTGGGAGGATCCAGCCAGATGATGCCAGTCTGAGGAAGGAGGAGTTCCCTGCGAAACATCACCTAGTGGTGTACGGCTGAACTCACGTTTACTGTTGCAAACAAGCTCCGCATATAACCATCATATGGATATTAAGTAAGAACTTTATGTATTATACTTCATGTTAAAGATACTGTAACGGTATCGGTAGTGGATCCGCTGGGCCACCGCAAGCGATGGTGAAAGCCCACACCAGGAGTCTAAGTAGAACCCGGTTTTCACCAGAGCCCGCCGCAAAGCAGGATGGACTTGCTGCGGCGGGAAACTACCAGGTCACTTCCACTGGCGGGACTTGCTTGCGGTGGTAGCCAAGAGTAAGCGTGGTACAAAATCGTAAGGCAGGCTCGTAGTCGGGGACAGGCAGTAGGTCAGGGCCGGCGGCAGCGGTTCGTGGTCGGAGGACAGTACGGTACGGTACACAGGAAACACAAGATGAGGCAAATGCTTTCTCAATAGGCTCCAAGGGCACTAAAGATCCGGCAGAGGACTGCTGGAGGAGAAGCCATTATGTAGGGTCAGCAGCCGGCAACAGCCAATTACCGGCGCGCTAGCCCTTTAAATCTGAGAAGGCCGGCGCGCGCGCGCCCTAGGGAGCGGCGACACACGTACCGGCCGGCACAGGCGCGCCTGGAGTCAGGAGCAAGGTCGGGTGAGTAGCTGACCTCCGGGGGACGAGTGCGCCCATGGTCTGGCGCACGGACCGCGGGGCCACTCACCCCCGGTACTGAGGAGAGGACCGGGGAACGGACGCGCCCGCAGCCCGGGGGGACGGGCTGCGGCGCCGTTCGTGACAGTGCCCCCCCTTTGGCCTCCCCCTCTATCCAGCCTGGAGGAACCTTTATACAAGCTCCCAGTCCAGAATGTTGTCCTCCGGCTCCCATGACCTTTCCTCGGGCCCGAACCCCTCCAATCGACTTTAACCAGAAAACGTTAGTGGCATGGAGGGGCTGCGCTACGAGAAAAACGGTTCAGGACCAGGGGTTTGAGAAGCGACACGTGAAAGGAGTTCGGGATGCGCACTGAAGGTGGGAGCCGGAGTTTATAGGCCACCGGGTTTATACGTCTAAGCACCTCGAATGGTCCTACGTAGCTGGGACCCAATTTATAGGGATTTTAAGCTGGACATATTTGGCCGATAACCATACTTTATCACCTGGAGAAAAAACTGGGGGGAGGGGGGGGTTCTTTTCTCATATCTGCCTGAGTTCTCATGCGTGCCGAAGCACGGAGCAGTGACTGATGGGACAGGGCCTAAAGAGCCTTCATGTCGCGGACCAACGTATCCGCTGCAGGGACTTCGGACTGCAATGCTAGTGGGAGAGGTGGGCGAGGGTGCAGGCCGTACACAATATAGAAGGAAGAGGCACCCGCTGATTCAGAGTCTAGGGAATTATAAGAAAATTCCGCCCATGGAAGCAAGTTGGTCCAGTCATTCTGACGTGCCAAGACAAAATGGCACAAGTAGGTCCCCAGGACCTGGTTGACCCTTTCCACCTGGCCATTTGTCTGGGGGTGATAGGCCAAGGAGAAATCGAGCTTCACCTGAAGCTGGGAACAAAGGGCCTACCAGAATTTGGAGACAAACTGGACTCCACGATCAGAGACAATTTGCAGGGGCATCCCGTGTAAACGAAAAATGTGGAGAAAAACAGGTTGGCCAGGCGGCCGGGAGGGAGGCGTGTAGACTGGCTGGGACAAATGTGCCGATGCTTAGAAAAATGGGATCGTAACCACCAGCTTTTCCGGTGATACAGAGAAAGGGGGATTGTTGGTTATAAGAATCCTTGCGCCGTGCGACCAGGGACTGGTAGGAATGGGCAGGGGTGCAGGGAAGCCCGTCAGATGCCGGGGTCTGTTTTGTTACGGGCACAGGTGACATCAGGCGCTTGAACGAATTCTTTTAAGTTTTAGCGAGTTCTGGCAACCAATGAGCAAGTGTCCCACTGCTAAGATCCTTTTGCGGAGTGCTGGGGCTCAAGTATGAGCCTTCACCTGGAGGAACATTTGGAGGTCGATGAGAGTGCGAAGATGAGACGTTAAGGGGGTTATTATGGGATTCTCGGGGTCACTTCTTCACGACCACTTAGGAAGCGCTGTGGACAGTTGGGTGTCTGGCTTCACACATTACCTTTTGCAGGACGGAGGATTCTGACATTAACGGGTGGAGACGATAGACGCCCCCCCCCCACACAATCTTGTTTTTAAAGGGGTGGGGGGCTTGTCGTGGCTTCGACGGCAGGCCGTGCTGGAGGGTACTGGAGGTTTTCTTTTTGATATGAATTAGATGAGATGTGGATGTCGAGGCACCGCTTCCAGAGATAACTCATCCTCCAGGTCAGTTTGATGGCCCAATAACTCCGTCTCCGATGTATGATTTTTTCAGCAGCGTGATAAACGCGTTTTGGAAAGAAGAATCGCATGTGACAGTTTTACCCGTCGGTCCTTTTGCTGAGGACTCCTCACACAGACCCGGAACAGCGATGTGTCTTTATACATTAGGTGCACAAAGTATATTAGCAGTTGTTGGGCCGTGACAGGATAGAAGCGGAACCAAAGGCAGTCTATTCAGTTTACAAAGGCCTCTATTCCCTCGGATGGGCATACTTCGGGGGAGTGCGTTCTTCTTAGTGAGGGCCAAAATGGAAGCTACCCGTGTAGGAAAAGTGCGGGCATGGAACTGTCGCGGTAATAATTGCAAAACCCCAGAAGAGGGTGTATTGGCCCAAAGACCAATAGTGGCGATGCATTGTAATGACAGCCGACAGTATTTTCCGGGTCCATTCCCAAACCTTGGTCAGAATAATATTATCAGAAATGGCAGGTGGTTTGATTGATGAGAGACTTTCCCACATTGAGGCGCACTGGGGCGGTTCGACGGAAGGCGCCTCGAAACCTGGTGGACGTGAACACGGGTGAGTCTAGGTAGGAAGGTATAACCAAGTTCGAGTCCAGGTATACCACCGACACAAGTATACGGAGATCCTGAAGCTGTCGTTCACGAACTCTGGAAGACCGGTTGGGGCAATTACACAGACGAAACGACATGACCAAGTACTCAAAGTGCCGGTCTCTGGTTGTTAAAGGCTCTGTCTCCCACCTATCGCTCTTACTGGATACGGATCAGGATATGTCCCCCCTAAAGTCAACATGGAGAAAATCTTGCACCATGTAGGCCCTGCTCCCCAAAAGCTCTTGTGGGATCAACGGCAGAGGATCCGATTCTTCACTGTGGTCTTATTACGTCCCAGATAGTCTATGCATGGCCGTAAGTGTACCGTCTTTTTCCAAGAAGAATCCGCACTGGGGAGAGAAGAGGATTTTCGTATGAACTCCCCTTTGGGAGATTCTCGGATTTATACTCCAGACATAGTTGTGTTTCGGGAAACGGGACAAGGGATCGTACTGTACATACGGAGGAGGACTGGTACCGGCAGTAGGCGGTCGGACATCGGACAATCATTATGGCAATGAGGGGGAGGGATCTTGCTTCTTTGCCTGGAAAAGACAACGGCCGAATCCTGGTATATCAGGGGAAGGAAGGGGCAATGGTTTGACGGGGAATTTGCGAGAGCCGTAAGCATCGGCGAGATGCCACCAGACAACGGCTAGGTCTCAATTGGGACCGAGTGAGGAATTCTCCCGCGTCACAGGTCTAGTGTAGGAGAGTGGAGTCGCAGCCACACGGTAGCCAAGGAGAACGCGATGAAGAGCGTGGGTAACAGTCAGAAAGAGGATCTTCTCCTTAATGCCAGGACTCCTCCCGTGGAGAGCAGAGGTTGGTGAAGAATTGTAAGTGTCGCTTTGCCAAGCTCACGTTGACCGAAGGAGACTGACCAGCAGTTTTCCAAAGGACCATCGGGGAGGCGATACTGGTGGGGTGGCACTAAGGAGCGGTGTATAAGTTTCCCAGCTCGAGCCAGAGTCCAAAGGATGGCAGAGACCCGAAACTGAGTCCAGCATTCAGTCAGACTGTCACTTGGCAATTTAGGCTGGTAGAGGAAGGAGGTAGCACTGGGGACGCGCTATCCTCACGGACCTACGGTGCGGAAGTTTTCGGGACGTGTTGGACGTGGGGACCTAAATTTCGGATGGTGCTCAGGGTGACAGTACGGATCAGGTTGCCTGACCGACGTCGGGCCAATTCTTGCTCAGAGAGTTGAGCTGGTCGACCTGCAGGGATCCTCAAATATGGAGCGCGGTGTCGGTTGAATAGGCTGCCTGTGAACACTGGAGCAGGTGCACGTGAAACCGACAATGCCGTACTACATTGTTCTTGCGAAGCTTTCTCGCCTTTGGCGAAACGAACGTTAATGCGGGTAGCCAAACTGGTATTAACTCGCTTGAGGAAGTGGGATGTCTCTCGTGGCCAGCACATTCTTATTTGTCTACTCAGGACGACCTTTGAAGGTGGCACAAAAGGGCGGCCTCGCTCCAGGCTAACTCAGAAGTAATGTGCGGAATCTGGGACCGGTAGTCTTCCCTAACAGAGAGTTCCATGGACAGGGTTAGAAGAGCCGTTTCAGGCGGTGGATGCGAGTGGTTCCTCGAAACACTGCGGAAACTATGGAGGAAGGACAGTAGTAGATTGCGTCATGGATCCGTTCCATTCCCTACAGGGGTGTTGGCCCATGCCAAGGCTTCCGGGAAGCATTGACACGAAAAGCCATACCTCTACGAACGCTCTGTGGGGAACTGGACCGCCATAAATTATGTGCATAGAAACATGGGTGATGAATACTCGGCAGCGCTTGGAGTTCTTCGAATTTTCAATGGTAAACCAGAAGCTGTAAGAGCCACCATCGCAGGCGGGGCAGCTGGAAAGCGGTGTTACACGGTTGGGATAGACGGATGCTGTTGTTCGCCTGAAGATTGCTGTAACAATGAGGTTAGCTGGTCCAACTGATGTGATGTGCCTGTTAGCAGCGATTGTCATGCATGTTGGCGCAAAACTGTGCAAGGTTACGTTTCGCCAGGCAGTGGAACTTGGTGGGATCCATGGCCGGATTTACTGTAACAGTATGTCGGTAGTGGATCCGATGGGCCACGAAGTGTGCTGTGAAGACCACACCAGGGATGATGCGAAGACTAAGTCGAAGACCAGTTTGTCCACCAGAGCCCCGCCGCGAAAGCGGGGATGTGTACTTGCTGCAGGCTGGGAAACTACCAGGTCGCTTCACTGGCGGGACTTGCTCTGCAGGTGTGGTAGCAAGGGTAAGTGTGGTAAAAAATCGTTCAGGAGGCTGTAAGTCAGGAGGCAAGGTCGGGTGTAGTAGTGATTCGGGGGCGAGTGGCGCCTCTACGGTCGGACGACGGACGCGGGGCCCTTCACCCCCGGTACTGAGGAGAAATGGGGAAGGACGGGCCGCAGCCGTGGGACAGGGCAGGCGGCGCCGCAATCGTGACAAGATACATTGCGAGACCAGCTATAAGGTATACAGTTGTAATGAACTGATGTAAAAGACATTTCACAGGCTCGTTGCGTTGTGATTGACTAAATAAGACGAAATGCCCATGTCGTCGAATCACTTGGACTATGTTTATACAAAATATTTGGATATAAAATTTCATTTTAAAACAAGGACCTGTGTTTTGTCTATTTGATATTTTACCTGAGGGTAAGGAGAGAGAAAGAAATCTTTTCGTCCAGCCCCTTTTCTGTGATGAATATAACAAATTAAAGGAAATCTTAATGTTGGTCCATATTTTTGAATATTTAAAGACATTGGCCCACAAATACTATCGCTTTCTAAAATTTCGACAGTGTAAACTTAGACAGGCAGGCTAAAAATTCACCAGATTTATCACAGTAGCTTATGCTGCATGATAAATTGATGCACCTGTAGTATGTCGAGTTCCCATGGAACAAGAACAAAATGACCGATTATTTTTGTCCTTTTGGTGGCGCATAGAGGGACGGTCTTTGTCGCGGTATTGCGTACATTCAACGTAGGGTATCCCCCTTCGGCATTCGCAATGTTCAATATTTGTCCCGAAAAACTGAGCGGAAGAATGAACATGTTCTAAGTTTTTAGGAAGGCTGGTGGTGTCAAAAAACGTCAGGCGGAAAATCTGTGCAGTGGGGACTGCTGCACGGATTTTCTATTAAAATCAGTATAAAAGGTTGACAGTGGGTTCAAATCCGAAAACCATCTGTAAAGCCAACTGAAAACCTTTGCCGTGGGTAAATGCCCTTAGAATTGTCTAACTTTTAGACCATTTTTTTTTTTTTGCTAACTTTCTATGCCAGATGCATTTACGGAATAGATTTTGGGTTGTGTGCGTCGCTTCGCATTTAGCTGTTGCACATTTTTACGATGCTCAAAGCTCATATTGTTGAAAAGGTGTGAATATTTTCTCCAGTTCCTGGAACTGAGGAAGTGTGGTTTACACACGAACGGTATTTCAATTGTATTTCTAATAATCTTCAACTAAGTGAAAGGTCCAGCGGTGTCATTACAGTCCATTTAAAGGAGTTTTTTTTTGGGAAAACCTAGAGAAAAGTATCTTCAACCTTTTGGAGCAGCGTAACTATCCTGACCTGTGATGTGGCGGTTAGTGAGCAAAACGGCAAACGGCTGCGGGATACACCTGTGCTTCGTCCGGTTTTCCAAGATGATGTGGATCTTAAAAAAAGTGTGTAGCTTCCTAGCCACAACATAGAAAGGTTAGTGGTTAAAATAAGTACTAGTGGTTTTTTATTCAAAAGTCCGCGAATATTGCGTCTAGGGGCGCTGTTTCATTTTAGTTTTTTTCATGTCATCTATTTTGAGAGAGTGCAGAGAAGTGCCTTAAGTCCAAAAATAACTATGTGCAGGACAATGGTTGTTTCAAAACTAAGGGTGACATGTATGAACTTTGGTGCAGACAGGCTAGTTCCAAGCACACCAGAAATCTGGTGCAGCCCCATTCATAAATGTCTCCCTATATATCCATACAAACATAAAACTCCTTTGAAGGATTTGTTGGATATTTGAAGAAAAGACTACTTTTTTTTCCAGACACTACTATACTCTTGTCTATGAGCTATGTCTGAATTTGTAGGTTAGCCCCTTCACTTTTTTAGGACTGAGCTGCAATGTGACCAAAAAATTAATGGTCAGAAAGTGGTTATTTGTCTTGGAAGCAAACAGGAACAAACAACAGCTTATTAGACCATTATAACAACTATTTATTCATAGGTGATGTTGTAACAGTGGCGCTTGCATGTGATTTTTGTACCTGACTCTCAACATACGCATTTATTATCGATCTTTCCAAATCATATTCCAGGAAGTGGTAAAATGAGGCACGGAAAACACGATTGCTCCTAGACAATCGATCAAGAAGAAACGCAAGCCGCTATCCTTGCGTTTGTGTCCCCTTTGACATTAAAAGGACTACAAAAAGTGACAAAAAGACAAGAAGTTGCAATGTCGTAGACTGGCTGTCATACCAAGAGAACGTAAGGGAAAATGTTTAAGTCATAACGCTTCTCCAGAGTTGAAATGACCACATTCACCAAACCATTTACAGCAGTACCTGAAAAACAAAAGCAGAAACACGTATTTAACAATTCTATATTTCTTTAAGCCCGAGGCCTGAAAAGGTCTTCATGAACAGCTATATGTTTTGGCCTTTCTGCATTTCAACAGTTGTAACTTTTTTTTAATTTCTTAAGTGCCGCAGTTGTATGAGGCCTTGTTTTATGTAGGGGGAAGTTGTATTTTTGAGGGGGTTAGTTTAAGTTTACAGACAAATTACTGCAGATCTTTACTTACTTTTTCTACACTTTGTATGTTTTTTTTAACTTTTTTTTAACTCTAAATAACTTTTAACAGGCGCCAATTTCTTGCAAACTTTCATAGCGTAAAATGCCCCTGAATCTATGAACCTGTTTTACTGCAGGTCATAGATTTAATGCTTTCTAGCTACAAAGTGACACTTCTGGATTAGGTAAACCACTTTTAAAGTGGTTTACCTGTTCCAGCAGTAATGCGCCGGATTTACCGATAAAAAGGCATACATGTGTAGTTTCTTACGGTTGTAGTGCGACACGCCTCCAGCACGCCCCCTGATCTCAGGCGCATTACAAAGTGCCGCGGGTGCTCTGTAGTGCGCCTGATATTGGAGTGTGCCAGATTAAAAATATAGCGAACAGGGCTGAGCCACACTTCTGGCGCAGCCCCGTTCATACAGGTTGCCTTAGCGTCTAAAGTATTAGCATACAGGAGTATGCTAATACATTATTGTGTCACTATGACACGGACTGTAGTCATGGTGGCACACAGTGTGCACTGACCGCAGCCTTGCTATACAAACAGCCCTGGGACCACTGTAGGTCCCCAGGGCCGACTCTACAGACATTGCCCAGGCTCCACTGGATCACCGGGATTCCCATGACCTGATGAAGCAGGGGAATGCTCCAGGAACAGAACTGTTATCTACAACTTTGTTCGTAGCAGCTTTGGAAGCAGCAAAACCCTTCTGTCTTTAGTCATGTCTTTTGGTGTTGCTGCAGACAGTACCTGTACCACCCGCCGTCAAAAGATGGTGGGCAGTCATTTAGGAGCCATACAGGCAGTCCCTGAAATACAAATATTCAACTTAGATACAACCTGTACTTAATAACAGAGGCTATGGTTGGGCACGTTACTAGAGCATGAGTCACACTCCATTACTTTAGCCCCAGGGGCCTAGGCTCTCCCAAGATCTTTTAGCGGAATTGCATGCTATACGCTAGAGCCACTTGCATTGTGCCAATATCTCTTATTTCAGATGTGAAAAGAAGGTTGCTTTTTTGTTGAATCATGGAGAGTTACTGTACCTGTTGATCTATTTCTTTGTTGCAAATAAATTACATTTACATTTCATGAATTCAAGGCCAGGTGTGCTGTGGATTTACTGAACCCTTATACAGGAATGAAAATCTTCCCACTGAGCCCCCACAGACTCATATAACCAGGAAAAGGAATATTAGTATTATTATATTACTACTAATATTAGTATAGTAACATGAGAGCAGTAACATGGCAGGCTTTGGGCCTTAATTAGAGTCCTGGCTGCCATGACAAACAGTGAGCAAGCTGTGATCGGGTCACTGGGGAAGCGATCAAGAAATGGAGAGGAATATCCCCTCCTGTAAACAGTTTAGATGCCATGGTTGTGCTGACCACAGCATATAAGGCCGTGTTCACACGGCTTATTCCCGACGGATTTGTGAGCCGTATCGAGCTCACAAATCCGCCGTGAATAAGGGGCGGGGCCGGAGCGCGGCGGGGGCACCGTTCCCGGCCCCATAGACAATGCATTGTTTATGGCGCGTCCGCGCCGTAAATAATGTGCTTGTCACTTTCTCCCGCCGCGGCGGATTCGCCGAGCGGGGAGGAGCGACGGAATCCACTGTTCTCTATGAGAGTAGTGGATTACCGTAATGACAGGGACGGATTGGCGCCGTACTGAAGCACAAATCCGGCGCGGAGTACGGCACCAATCCATGCCCAAATAAGCCGTGTGAACATGGCCTAAGAGTCTAACCAGCTGGGGCTGGAGTGATTTCCGATCCTGGCCACTGATGAAGGGTGTCCAGGGCTGCCATTAAGACAGTACAGCAGGTACTGTCATATGTGACCCGGCCAAATTGTGAAAAAAGGGAGGGGGGGGTGGAGACTGTTGCCAGCAGCTACCGCCCCCTTGTTTTTACAGGCATCTAAAGATGGGTCTGGCTCCATACCATGATGTTAGTGGGGGGTGTCAGCTGCAATTAGCAGCTAACACCAGCATCCTATGTAGCGGGTATGTACCCATATGTCCTATGTCAGTAAGGGGTTAATTGCAGTGCAGGAATGCAAGTGAAAAAACTCACCAAAAATCCAGCAAAACCACACTGTGTGAAAGCACCCTTAGGGTATGTTCACACGCCGTTTGTGAAATATGTATTTGGGTACATATTACATACCGAAATGCATACCCAAATATGTATCTAACTATGTTCCATTCAGCGTTCATTGATTTCAATGTAAAATACATATAATTGTTCAGACGATACATATTTTATATACATTATTGTACTGTGTTTTACGGATCCGTACAAAGAAGTTACATGTCACTTCTTGATTCATTTTACATACATTTTTTGCAGTCTAGAAAAACATATCCAAATACCTACAACACTTTGTGGTACGTATTTTGAATATGTTTTACGCAATACATTTCACGTACTGTAAAAAGGCATTCAACACGCCATATGCCAATACCCTTAGTCTGCGTCCACACGGCAGTGTAAAATACTGTTCAGATTCTCGTTAGAATCTAACCAGTATTTTACAGTCGGTTTTCATCATTTGTCACACTTTTAGTCGCGGCTTTTTTTTTGCCCCAAACTTTTTTTTAAAAATTTTTAGCGCCCCTGCCATAAGAGCCGTACTATAATCCGCCTTTTTTTGGGGATTAAAAAAACAAAGTTTTTAATTTTTTTTTGGGGTTCGGGTTTAGGAATTAAAAAACCCAACCCTTTAGAAAATCCAAACTGGTAGACTACAGCTTGGGGGGTTTTCTTTTTTTGCTCTATGGTGATCGGTTTTTCAGTGTTTTGTGCTTATTCTAAAAACTGAAATCCCCTTTTTAAAAACCCAAATGTAAACCAGTTTTTGTGGAAAAACATTTGCCTCTTAAAGGGGGGAAAAAGAAAAGCCCAAGGGGGTTAGAAAAAAAAGGGAAAGAATATTCTAGAAAATTTTACAAATCATCCATAAAAAAAATTGAAAAACTCATCATTATTGCAGTCCCCCTGGGCCCGAAAAGGGAAAATAAAAAAGTCTTCCCTTAAAAAAAAACCAGGTTGTGTTTTTTACCTTTTTATTTTAAAACCCCCGGTATCTTCCTATGACCACAACACTTTTCCAGTTTTTTGGTTTTTCCTACAAATGTTTGCCCTTCTTGCTAAATTGTATAATTTTGTAGCTTCTTAAATTTTTTACAGTATCCTCCCTTATTATTTTACCAGCTTCTTCTGTAGCAAAAAGCAATTGTCTATGTGGTAATACTCAACATTCTTTGGTCTTTCCCTAGGATATTGACTTACCAACCCCCTTGGAAAAAAAGGAAAACCCTTTGGTAACCGTTTGAAAAAAATAACAAAAAGGGAAAATTTCTGTAATCTCAGAACACACAGCCCCTTTCAATTTACAGCCAGGGGTGTTTTATTAAAATGAAACAACCCAAAGCCCGGGCACTTAAAAATGGAACTGGAAACCCCCTTAGTTTTCAGCAACTATATGAATGGTGTTTTCCCAAAGGGAAAAAAAACCAAAAAAGGTTTCAAATGATTTTTCAAAAGTTTTTTTATGCACCCCTTTAAATGGGTTTTTCATTTTTAAAAAATTAAATTTACAGCTACAAACCTAAATGTATTTTCCTGATATTTTATGTGATAGAGCAACACAAAGTAACCAGTATTTCTGAAGTTTAAAGAAACATATTGTGTTTTTCCAATTTTTTGCACATTTTAAAAAACCCAAAAATGTGGGCGAGCAAACCCCCTGTAATTTTAGATACCCCCTAAATAAAAATCCAGTGTGACAATTTTTTTTCCCTTTTTTAAGTCAAATTTATTAGTGAAGTACAGTGAATTTAAATTCCCCGCCCAAAATCCCGCTGTTTTTTTTTGAAAGCTTCAGGGCTTTTTTAAGAACAAATTTGTGAGCAAACAGCATCATTTTAATCCAAAAAAACAAAACCAAACAACCAGGGGTAAAGTTTTGTTTGGGAATGTGTATTTCATTTGGGTTTGGTTTAAAAAAAATTTGCCCAACCCCCTAAATATTCCCCAGGAAACGCTATATAATCAATTATCCATAAATGGAAAAATTTTGACATAATTTAACCTACCAAACATGGCCAATCCTAAAGTGACAGCCCCGACACACAAAAGCAAATAATTAAGAAGCAGGCAAGAAAATCACTCTTGTGGGAGCTTCAAAGAAACCCAGCTTAGGGGGGAGAAAACTGTCTACAGGACAACTATTAAATTTTTGTCTTTAGTGGGGAAAAAAAGGAAGTCCTTTTTTAAAAAAAACCAAAAACCCTCTCTTTTTCAGTTTTTCAAAAAATATGTAGGGGACACAACAAGCAGTGGAAAGGGGCCTGGTTAAGGGTTTTAAAAAGCCCCCTTAAACCTGCAGGGGGTTTAAAGGGGGGGTGGTCTGCCCCCCTTGGGGGTATTGAGTAGCCCAAAAGGGCTGGAGAGAGGCTTCCCCCCCCAGAGGCTTTAAAGGGAAGAGCCGAATCCCGCAGAGGCCCGGTAAGACTTTGGGTTTTGGCGCTGGCAGTAGGGCCAAAATCCACAGGTATGAAGGGACTTTATTTCATGTATAGTATGGGCCCAGAGGCCAAGGATTTTTTTTTATGTTTTGGGCTTTCTGTAAGGTTTGTCCCCTCAATAAACCCGGCGGGCCAGTTTGAAACATTCCCCCGTGTTGGGAAAGTTTTTTTTCCAAATCGTTCTCCAAGGACGGCGATTTTAAAAAAGCCAAGCGGGGAAACCCCGGGACGGGCCAAATGGGTTCAGAACAAAAGCGGCGCCTTACTATATTATTTTATATATATTTTATATTTTTTATATATATATTATATATATATATATTATATAAATTTTTTAAGCTGCCCTTAGCTCTGAGACGCCATTTTTGGGCCCCCGTCCGGGCGTTTTTCCATATATTATATATTTTGGGGAAACCGTTGCACTCACAGATTTAAAATTTGAAAAAAATATTAGTGCTTTGTTTCATGCCCCGGGGCAACGTTTGGCTCTGTGTGAGTTGAAATTTTGCCCAGTGGAATGAAATAAACCCCACTAAGTATTTTTTTCAACTTTTAAATCTGTGAGTGAAGGGGGGTTTTCCTTTTTTAGTTTGCTTTACGTGACGGGATTTTCCCTGTTTTGCCCCACCCTATTTTTTGGGTTTGGGGAGGAGCTCCCCATTTTTCCTATTTTTAATATTTTTTATAATATATATATATATATTATATTTTATATATAAACCACACACAACAACACCCCCAAACACACAGTACGACCAAAAGTTTGGAAACCCCTTTCATTCCCAAAAAGTTTTCTGATTTTCGTGATGTAAAAATGTAATCCACTGAAGGCATCAAAACTATAAATTTTTAACAATGGGAATTATATACTTAAACAAAAAAAGGGAAAAAACGGAAAATGTTTTCTTTTTGGTTCTTCAATTTAGCCACCTTTTGCTTTGATTTTGCTTTCCCCCACTTTTGGCATTCTTTGATAGCTTAAAAGAGGTAATCACCTGAATGGTTTTCACTTCACAGGGTGCTCTGTCGGTTTAATAAGTGGATTTCTTGCCTTATTAAAATGGGGTTGGCAGTACAGTTGTGTTGTTCAGTGTCGGGTGGATACACAGCTGCGTCCTACTGAAGGATGTTAGAATTTTATTAGGAAAGAAAAAAGCAGTAAGTAAGAAAACGAGTGGCCATCATTACTTTTAAAAAATGAAAAGGGCAGTCAGTCCGAAAAATTGGGGAAACTTTGAAAGTGTCCCCAAGTGCAGTGGCAAAAACCAATGAGCGCTACCAAGAAACTGGCTCACATGAGGACCGCCACAGGAAAGGAAGACCAAGAGTCACCTCTGCTGCGGAGGATAAGTTCATCCGAGTCACCAGCCTCAAAAATCGCAGGTTAACAGCAGCTCAGATTAGAGAGCAGGTCAATGCCACACAGAGTTCTAGCAGCAGACACATCTCTACAACAACTGTTAAGAGGAGACTGTGTGCAGCAGGCCTTCATGGTAAAATAGCTGCTAGGAAACCACTTCTAAGGCAGGCAACAAGTAGAAGAAACTTGTTTGGCTAAAGAACACAAGGAATGGACATTAGACCAGTGGAATCTGTGCTTTGGTCTGATGAGTCCAAATTTGGGGATCTTTGGTTCCAACCACTGTGTCTTTTGTGCGACGCAGAAAAGGTGAACAAATGGACCCCTACATGCATGGTTCCCCCCGTGAAGCATGGAGGAGGAGGTGTGAGGGTTTGTGGGGGTGCTTTGCTGTTGACACTGTTGGGGATTTATTCAAAATTTAAGGAATACTGAACCAGCATGGTTACCACAGCATCTTGCAGCGGCATGCTATTACATCCAGTTTTTGCGTTTAGTTGGACCATCATTTATTTTTCAAAAGGACAATGACCACAAACACACCTCCAGACTGTGTAAGGGCTATCTGACCAAGAAGGAGAGTGATGGGGTGCTAAGCCAGATGAACCTGGCCTCACACAGTCACCAACCTGAACCCAATCGTTTATGGTTTGAGGTGAGCTAGACCACAGATGAAGGCAAAAGGGCCAACAAGTGCTAAGCATCTCTGGGAACTCCCAAGACTGTTGGAAGACCATTTTTAAGTGGGCTACCTCTTGAAGTCATCAAAAGAATTCCCAAAAGTGTGCAAAGCAGTAATCAAAGAAAAAGGTTTGGCTACTTTGAAGAACCTAGAATATAAGATATATTTTCAGTTGTTTCACACTTTTTTGTTAAGTATATATTCACATGTGTTAATTTATAGTTTTTATGCTTTCAGTGTGAACTACAATTTTTATAGTCATGAAAATACAGAAAACTCCTGGAATGAGAAGGTGTGTCCAAACTTTTGGTCTGTAGTGTGTGTGTATAAATATATATCAGTCTTTATAACTTGCTACTGGCAGATCAGATAGCATTTTCAGTGTAACTAGTTCCCTTTAACCCCTTAAGGACCCAGCCTGTTTTGGCCTTCCTGACCCAGCCCTATTTTTGAAATCTGACATGTGTCCATTTATGTGAGAATAACTTTTTGACACTTTTACCTATCCATGTGATTCAGAGATTGTTTTCTCGTGACACATTGTGCTTTAAGTAAGTAAGAAATTTTTATCCATACAATCCTTGTTTGTTTGTGAAAAATATCAAAATTTCATGAAAATTTGGAAAAATTTGCGATTTTGAAAGTTGCAAAATTTCTGCATGCAAGACAGATAATTATTCACCACAAAATAGTTTTTTAATTTAGCATCTACCTTTATGTCCACTATAGGTTGGCATCATTTTTTAAATGTCTCTTTTTTTTTACGACATTAGAGGGCTTAGAAATTTAGTAGTAATTTCTCACAATTTCAGAAAATTTGCAATATACATTTTTTTAGGGACACCCCCAGTTCTGACTTGGCTTTGAGGGGCCCCTGCATGTTAGATACCCCCATAAATAATGCCATCTAAGAAACTAGACCCCTTAACGTATTTACAACACTATTTAGGAAGTTTGATAACCCTTTAGATATTTCACAGAAATTAAAGCAAAGTGGAGGTGAAATTTTGAAATTTCACTTTTTTTGCAGATTTTCAATATTTATCCATTATTTACTGGGAATCGGTAAATGTGACTAGGTAAATGCAACTTAATATCAATTCCCCCAGGTCTGCCCGTTTTAGAGATATCCCATATGTGGCCCTAGTGCGTATTTGGCCAACCATAAGCCCAGAATAGGAAGAAACACCTACCCGGGCTTGAGGTCTCATTTTCAAAACGATTATTATTTAGGCGCCCAAATTTTAGGTTTTGGGGGACACCCTAAGGTGCTATAAACTTAATAAACACCCCTAAATAGGGCCACAATATTGAAATACTAAAACCCCTTAAGGAAATATCCAGGGGTGCATTGAGTGTATAGACCCCACAGGTGATTCACAAATTTTTTTTAGCATAAGGCTGTGAAAAGTAAAAAAATATTTTTTTAAAAAATCTGCAATTTTGTTTAAAAAGTTTCACATAACAAGGAATCCTGGAAAAAAAGAACCATAAAATTTTGTTAAAGAAATTTTTCCAAGTTCGGCAATACCCTACATGTGGGTGTAATGCTGTGTGGGCGCATGGCAGGGCGTAAAGGGAGGGGGGGCCCTTTAAATTTTGGTTTTTGGAACGCATTTTTTGGTGGGGCCATGTGCCTTTGCAAACCCCCCAAATAGCAAAAACAGGCAAACATTCCAGAAGTGCCCAATTTGGTTTAAAACACCCATCAGGGTTTCATTAGGGGTGTATTCTGCATTTTAGGCACCAGGTGTTAAAATTTTTTTTTTTGCTTGGGGCAATGAAAATTGGGGGGAAAAAAGCAGTTCGTCATTGTTTTTTGGTTTAAATTTTACGAATTGCCGTGCAGTGTAATGATGTAATAACTTTATATGGGGGTCGGTAAAAATTACAATGATATAGTTTTTTATTTAGTTTTTTTGTTTTATTACTTTTACACAGAAAAATCGTCTATAAAAAAAAATTCCCGTTTTTATGTTGTCCTATTCTGACCCCAAAAACTTTTTTTATTTTCTGTGTGCAGGGGATGGGTTGTTTTTTGCCGGGATGAGTTGAAGTTTTTATTGGTACCATTTGTGTGCAATGATGCTATGTTCCTTTTTTTTAAAGGGGTTTTTGTGAGATTTTTTTGAACAAAAACAGCAATTTTGGGTAGTTTTTTTATTTTTATTTTTTATAGGGTCACTGTACGGTATTATGACAGGGTAGCTTTACTCAGCCGGTCAATCGATTAAACCGTCCCCAATTTGTATATTTTTTTATTTTTTAAAATGCTTTTATCAATAAAAACATTTTATTCAAACGGGAAAATGTTTTTTGCACCCCATAGTTTGGGGCCCATAATTTTAAATTTTTCTGTGCTTAGAGTGTGAGGGACTTGTTTTTTGCGAGAGGGTTGAGTTTTATTAGTATCATTTTTGGGGGAAAAAGGCTTTTGATTGTTTTTTAAACCCTTTTTTTGGGAGGCCGGGTGAAAAAAAATACTGAAATCTGTAGTGTTTTTTATTTTTTTTTTAACAGGGCCACGTGCGTATCCTGAAAGTTAGCTTTACTCTTTGGGTCGCTGATTTTGGGCGATACCCTATTTATATAGTTTTATTATGTTGAAGCACTTTAAAAAAAAAAAGAAAAAAGTGTTTTTAGTGTGTAAAACAATATTTATGCATCGTTATTTTTGTGTGTAAAACAATATTTATGCATCGCTATTTTTTATTTTTCCGTATACAGAGTGTATAAAGGATTTTTTTTTGCGGGATGAATGCGTTTTTTTGGGACAAATTGGCGTTTCTAGGACTTTTTGATTTCCCTTTTTATTCCCTTTTATGGTGCTGCGGGGGATGAAAAATAATCTTAATTCTTGATTGTTTTTTTGTTTTTTTTTTTGCCGTTCACCCTAGGGTTAATTAAAAATGACAGATTTATAGGGCAGGTCGTTACGCATGCGGGATACCCAAAAATGGGTATTTATTTATTTTTGATCTTTTTTGGGGCATTGGCGTTTTTAAAGGGGGAAAAGGGCGGGTGTAAAGTATTTTTATTTTATTTTTGTCTTTTTGTTTTTTCTTGTTTTTCCTTTTTTCTTTTTTTTTACTTTTTTTACATTTTTATTTTACTTTTCCCCATAGGGGATTTGAAGAGAGATCTTTAGATCTCATTAAATGGAATCAGTGCTAGCTTGTTGTTGACTGGTTCCTTTTGACAACTGCAGTCCGATGGCCGGGGCATGCCCACAGGGCACGGCCGGGCCGTGTGACGTCCAGACAAACCCCCAAGGCATTCCCCTTGCCTTCGTGGTGTCTGTAAGGAGGCAGGAGCCCCCAGGGGTCGCCCGATCCCCTGCGCTGCTGCTGCCGACAGACGG
Source organism: Phyllomedusa bahiana (assembly GCA_025379985.1). Lineage (NCBI taxonomy): Eukaryota > Metazoa > Chordata > Amphibia > Anura > Hylidae > Phyllomedusa > Phyllomedusa bahiana. The sequence continues at coordinate 83,866 of JAODAL010015237.1, forward strand.
GAGGAGCGATCCCTCCTGGTCTCTCTTTGTTATTTTCGACCCGGGTTGTGCGATAATTAGGGGTTATCCCCCCCCCCCCCCCCCGGAGCGATCCGGGGTCGGGGGAGGTGCGGGGGTCAGCTGTAATATGCTTTTGAGTTTGGGATCCTCAGGAGTTTTCCATCGTTCCAGGTGCGTTAACCCCCAACGACCTGGAATTGGATAGCCCAAGGTCGTTAGGGGGTTTAAAAGGGGGTTTTAATTTACTTATGTTAATAATTTTTGACGGAAATTTTTCCCCATTATAGTCTGCATTAAAAGGTTGGGGGACTCAATGTCACGTTCATTCTGGCAGGCTGGGGGCAGTCTTTCATGAGATCTGGATTACTCACTGAAAATAAAAGTATAACGCTTGTTCCCGCGTGGGTTTAGAAAGGGTTGGTCCTGTCAAATAATCTCATCGCTTCTATGAGGAAGTTAGTTCTAGACTGGATCGTGGTGAGACACTGGATGTAAAAAACAGATTTTTCTAAAGCATTTGATAGGGGCCACTAAAAGGTTGGTAAGTAAAAAGAGAAAGCTTGGACTGGGGGAAAAAAGTTTGAAGTGGGAATCTGGTGGACAGTAAACTTAATGTAGCAGCAGTGTCAGACAGCAGCTGCCAAGGGAAATAGGATAAAGGGATGTATTAAAAAAGGGGAAAATATGGAAATTATTCTCCATTATATGTCATGGTTTTGACCCCACATGGAATATTGTGTGAAGTTT